>PVKC010030965.1:0-14667 GCA_004027635.1 Crocidura indochinensis
CAATACTACCCAAGGCATTATACAGATTTAATGCGGTCCCTCTAAATATGCCCCACGACATTCTTCAAAGAAGTGAATCAGGCACTTTTGAAATTCATTTGGAACAGTAAACACCCTAGAATAGCTAAAGCAATCATTGGGAAAAAGAACATGGGAGGAATTACTTTCCCTAACCTTAAACTTTACTACAAAGCAATAGTTATCAAAACAGCATGGTATTGGAATAAGGGCAGGCCTTCAGATCAGTGGAATAGACTTGAATACTCAGAAAGTGTTCCCCAGACATACTGTCACCTAATTTTTGATAAAGGAGCAAGAAATCCTAAGTGGAGCAAAGAAAGCCTCTTCAACAAGTGGTGTTGGCACAACTGGCTAGCCACTTGCAAAAAATTGAACTTAGACCCCCAGCTAACATCATGTATGAAGGTAAAATCCAAATGGATGAAAGGCCTTGGTATCAGAATCGAAACCATAGAAACAACAAGTAGGCAAAACACTCCAGGACATTGAGACTAAAGGCATCTTCAAGGAAGAAAATGCACTCTCTAAGCAGGTGAAAGCAGAGATTAACAGATGGGAATATATTAAACTGAGAAGCTTCTGCACCTCAAAAGAAATAGCGCTCAGGATACAAGAGCACCCCACTGAGTGGGAGAAACTATTCACTCAATACCCATCAGATAAGGGGCTAATCTCCAAAATATACAGGTTACTGAGAGAACTTTACAAGAAAAAAACATCTAATTCCATCAAAAAATGGGGTGAAGAAATGGACAGACACTTTGACAAAGAAGAAATACTAATGGCAAAAAGACACATGAAAAAATGCTCCACATCACTAATCATCAAGGAGATGCAAATCAAAACAACTATGAGGTACCACCTCACACCACAGAGAATGGCACACATCACAAAGAATGAGAACAAGCAGTGTTGGCGGGGATGTGGAGAGAAAGGAACTCTTATCCACTGCTGGTGGGAATGCCGTGTAGTTCAACCTCTATGGAAAGCGATATGGAGATTCTTCCAGAACTGGAAATCGAGCTCTCATACGATTCAGCTATACCATTCTTAGGAATATACCCTAGGAACACAAAAATACAATACAAAAACCTCTTCCTTACACCCATATTCATCGCAGCACTATTTACCATAGCAAGACTCTGGAAACAACCAAGATGCCCTTTAACAGACGAATGGCTAAAGAAACTGTGATACATATACACAATGGAATACTATGCAGCCGTCAGGAGAGATGATGTCATGAAATGTTCTTATACATGGATGTACATGGAATCTATTATGCTGAGTGAAATAAGTCAGAGAGAGAGAGACAGAAAGAGAGAAACGCAGAATGGTATCACTCATCTATGGATTTTAAGAAAATGAAAGACATTCTTGCAATAATAATTTTTAGACATAAAAGAGAAATGAGTTGGAAGTTCCAGCTCACCTCATGAAGCTCACCACAAAGAGTGAAGAGTTCAGTTAGAGAAATAACTACATTTTGAACTGTCCTAATAATGAGAATGTATGAGGGAAATGGAGAGCCTGTCTTGAGTACAGGCGGGGGTTGGGTGGGGAGGAGGGAGATTTGGGACAATGATGATGGGAACGTTGCACTGGTGATGGGTGGTGTTCTTTACATGACTGAAACCCAAATGCAATTATGTATGTAATAATCAAGGTGTTTAGATAAAATATAAAAATATTTAAATAGAATAAAATTTATAAAGTATGGAAAAAAAGAAAAATTTAGGTACTACATGTAGTCATTGATTAATAGGGACACAGTTGTGGTAATTTAAATCATTGAATGGACTCTGCTTTTTTTTTCTTCTGGTGCAGACCATTTAGTGATATTTACAACAGTTTTTAATATAAACTTGAGGAATAATAAGGGCATATCAATCACAAATCACCATGCCAGTTATTTTTTTAATAATACATATGTTAAAAGACACCCTCTCAGTCCCACATCTCGTATCTCAGCAAGAAACTACAACTAACACTCCTACTGACTCATGCTTTATAGTCCTTATTCCCACCCTTCTAATCGTGGACTCTTGCATGCTACTGATTCAGTCTCAGAAGGACCCCAGCCTAAGGACACTACCTGATCCTTTATGGCTGCAAAACATTCCTTAAACTCAACAAGACATGACGTGTGTTGAAAAAGCTCCCTGGATTACAACCCCCACGAGAAAATCTCAAAAGACTTAATGAAGAAGCCTATATTTTCTTTATATGTTTAATACCTCTATAATACTAGCCCCTAGTCTGTTTAACCCCAAATATAAATAACCTCTTAACATTTATTTTTTCTTTAATTCCTTTTCTTAAAATTTTTATTTCTTCTATTATGTACATATCAATATATTTTTTTTCTTTTTCTTTCTTCTCTTCAGTTTCACCAGATTTGGTTTTGCTTGGTATGAAAACCTACAAAAAACGCCTTGCCTTGGATAAAAGCTCAGGTCAAAATTAGGTCACAGACAATTGTCGACTATCATTCTTTTTTTTCTTAATATAAAGTTTTTATTTAAGCACCATGATTACAAACATGATTGTAATTGGATTTTAGTCATAAACAGAACATCCTCCTTCACCAGTGCAAATTTCCCACCACCAAAGCCCCCCCTCTACTTCCCATCCCCTGCCTGTATTTCAAGACAGGCATTTAACTACAGTTATTTTTTCTTAAGTTTAGTAAGCTGGGTTTTTTTCTTTCTTAAAGGATGAGTGTTAAAAACAATACAGCAGTAATGCTGTGAGAGTGGCAATTGCCGTTGTTTGCATAGGTCCAGCAAAATATGGGGGAAAAGGGGAAAAAAGATTTTGCCTAAATACAAGGAGACCTGGGCTCCAGGCATACATGGCTGCTCAAACCCTGTGTCATTCTCAGTGGTCCCAGTGAAACTTTTTCAAATATTAGCTGTTGTTGATGTCAAGTTCCTGTAGTTAAAGATTCTGGTCTCTGTGCATTTTCTTCATTGAAGTCAGGTTGATGAGGAGTGTATTCTAGTTTCACCTCACTATTAAATATGGAGAGACCTGTCCTGCAAGCAGGTTGTTGCTGTTGCTAAGTCATCTGGTGTTAAGAAAGAACTCTTTGAAATAAGTTAATGCCAGAGCAGTGGTACGTTTTTCCCTGGTAGAGGTTTTCTTCCTGGTAATGTTATAGAAAATTGTGGTTGTTTCCATTAATGATATCCATGGTTCAGGGGTATATGGGCAATGCCCATTCTTCTGAGCCTGAGCCAAGTCATTATGCCAATGTTCAGGGTATAAGATCTAACTTCATTACAAAATTTATGTTTCTATCTCTATTAGATAAGAACTTGTTCGCAAATGTTCTCAGCATGCATCCCATATCTCCTTCCTTTACCCACCACAATGCTCGTGCAAATTGTGTATTGATTCTGTTGTCATTGACTGTGGGTTTTGTGTTAAAGTCTGATCATTTTTTATTTCCACTAAATGTTCATTCGACTGTCTGACTTTGGTATCACCCATTTTTTCTGCCTCAAATTGTGAAGCTGAACGATATGATTCCAGTAATGTGGTTCTATTGGAAATATATGAAAAGATAAGGGAGAAGAAATAAAACAAAAACAGAAAGAACAGCAAAAGAAAAAAACGAACGAGGAGGAGTCTGTTTAGATGTTATAAATTTCCTTCTAGGAGGAGAAAGGAAAAAAAAAGAAAAGAGTAACAAAAAAAAAAGTTTCACTAGTGGTGGGATGCCCCTCATTCATTGCCACTATGTTCTTTAAATATTTCTGTGAAATAATTGTAATTCATTTTGACCACAATAAATATTAATAATTAAAAAGAATACATATAATAATTGGGGAGAAAAGTCATAATAGTAATACTGTACTGTTTCTTGGTTATTGGCTCAGTGATGATTGTGACCCTTTAAAACATTTTTTAATGAGACCATTGTGAATTACAAGTCATTCACAGTTTTATTTCAGGCATACAATGGCAATGAATTAGGGCCATTCTCACCATCAGTGTGACCTCCCTCCAACAGAGTTCCTAGCATTCATAGCATATATTCACCCATAGCCCCCTGGACTACTAGAGTAACAGGTCCGTTTTGTGTTTAGCTTGTTACACTTTGAGTTTCTTGATACTATGGTTGTTGACTTTGTCTTGGGTATTTAGTTCTGACCATTTTTTCCACTCAGTGCACCTGACACCACTGTCCCCTGAGCCCCATCCACTTTTTTTCTTCTTTTCTTTTCTCAATTTGTAGGAAGGCATAGAAATATAAATCAAACAAAACAATTCAGGTTTCAAGGTTTTATGAAAAAAGGCTGGGGAGCCCCATTCTACAAGATATAAATAAAAAATTTTTTAAGGATGAACAATGAAACAGGTTTTGTTGTTGTTTGTTTGTATAGGCACAGCAAATGTTGGGGAAATTAGAAAGGAAATTTCCTTGGCCTAAGAGATACAGGGTGTCTCTACTCATGAAGTGTACTATCATAAGACTGACTATAATCATCCAACTGGGCCTGTTAATCATCCAACTGCAAGGTCTTTATGGTCCCCCCAAAATGTTCTACATAGTCATAGTCGTCACATTCTGGTTTCTGTAATTAGAAATCATGGCTTTTGTATAGATCCTATATTGAAGCTAGGGTGTCATGGAGCATCTTCTGATTTCATCTCATCATTAGGTGTAGTTACTCTGCTTTTTAATACTCATACATAATCTTTTTTCTTACTCTTCAAAGTCTATTTCTAACTTATAAGTTAAACTGTATTTTATTACTATATATATTATATATATATATAACCTTTAAGCACCAAAATTAAGCATGATTGTAGTTGGGTTTCAGTCATAAACAGAACACCCTCCTTTAACAGTCCAACATTACCACCACCAATGGCCCCCCTTCCCAATCCTTCCCTGTATTTGAGACAAGCATTCTACTTCTCTCACTCATGAAGATGGTCATGATAGTTGTTAGTGTGGTTATTTCCCTAACTGCACCACTACTCTTTGTGAGCTGGTCCTTCCAGCCTCATCATTATTGTCTCAGCGGATTATTACAATAATGTCCTTAATTTTTCTTAAATCCCATAGATGAGTGAGACAATTCTTTGTCTATATCTCTCCCCCTGACTTATTTCAGTCAGCATAATAGATTTCATGTACATCAACATATAGTTATCTTCTTAAGCATCCAAGTCTGCTGATTAACCAATATACCTATTATTATAAAGTATAAAAAGTGTTCACTACTTTCAAGTTTCTTTGGTTCTTGGAAAATATCCAGCAATGCTCAAGGATTACTCCTTGTTTCTTCCTTTAGTATTCATCCTGGTGGTGCTTGTGGAATATATGAATATTGGGGGTTGAACCCAGGCTAACCACATGCAAAGCAAGTGTCTTTTTTATGCATACAGATATACACAAATTCATACATGTGAGAATATTAGAGCATGTATACGAGATCATCTCGGATCAAACCTAGATATTGACATATATGTCTTTTTTTTTTTTTTTGTCACACCCGGCAGTGCTCAGGGGTTACTCCTGGCTCTATGCTCAGAAATTGCTCCTGGCAGGCACGGGGGACCATATGGGGCACCGGGATTTGAACCGATGACCTTTTGCATGAAAGGCAAACGCCTTACCTCCATGCTATCTCCTGGGCCCCTGACATTTATGTCATTTGCTCTACAAATTGAACCACATTCCTACTTCTTCTTCCTCCCCCTTTCTTTTCTTTCTTCTTTTTCTTCTCTTCTTCCTCTTCCTCTTCCTCCTCTTCATTTTCTTCTTCCTACTCTTTGCCTTCTTCCTTTTCTTTTCCCCCTTCTTTTGACTCTTCTTCCCCTTATTCCTTTTCTTCCTCTTCACACTCTTCCTCCAACTCCTCTTATTATTATTCTCTTCCTGGTTCTCTGAGATTCCAATAATTCCTATGTCATTTCTGTTGAGTTTATAAAAGACTTCTATTTTCATCTGTTCACATTCTTTGAGTAGTTTATCCATTGTCTGTTCATTTGCTTTAAGGTTCTTTCCCAATCTCTTATATTTAAAAAGTTCTGCATCTCATCTTCCAGCTCACTAATTCTGTCCTCAGCTGCTATTACTCTGTTGGAGAAGCTTTCCATTGAGATTTTTATTTTATCTACCAAGTTCTTCAGACCTGTTATTTCAGTTTGAAGTCTTCTGATTTCTATCTTCATACCCTCTTGATTCTTACGTGCATTCAATTCAACTTGATCTATGCTTTCTTTGAGCCCTATGAACATTCTCCATATTTCTCCTCTAAACAGCTTATCTAAGAAGATACCTAGCTGGTTGATACTTTTCAGGTCATCAGAGCCACCATCTTCATTCTCTATACATGGGGTTGTCCTGCATTGTTTCCCTATTGCTATGCCTATAGTGTGGCTCATGGGTTAGAAGATGTGCAAGATTGTAGAGTGAAGCAGACTCACTACGCTCCTCTGGTTCCACCCACATTGGGTAGGGACACTTACTTGGTGTTGGGCCCTGAAGAGATTGTGTTCCCTGTGGTTTTCTTGGCTGCCTCACACAGTAAAACAGGCAGGGAGCAAGGAAGCAGCTCTGTATAATGGCTCTTTTGTACCAACACACAGAGCAGGAATCAGCCCACACCTTTATTGGGCCAGGACAGCTTACTGAGTGTTGGGCCCTGAAGTGATCATGTTCGCTATCATTTTTTGGCTGCTTATGCAGAAAAGCCTCATGCATAATCTTTATCATAACATTTACACAGTATAATTAAAATTGCGTCATAAAATTACTGAATGTGGTATATGATCATTTGTGACACTGTATTGTATTTGTAAATTTGTGATAACTAGAATATAGTTATGGCTGATATGTCATATTAGTTGGCCTACAATTTCAAAGTACTCATAATATTTAATCCATATAATTTTTTTTGTTTGGGGGCCACACCCTGCGGTGCTCAGGGGTTACTCCTGGCCCTGCACTCAGAAATCGCTCCTGACAGGCTCAGGGAAATATATGGGATGCCAGGAATTGCATCGGGATCAGCCTCATGCAAAGTAAAAACCCTACTATTGTGCTATTGATGTGGCCCCATAATTCAAATAAATTTTAAGTACAAAAATTACAAAAGCTACAATTAAGAAAAACTTACTAATATTTCTCACAAATATTCTCATGAATATCTCTCTGTACAGAAAATATGATGATCGTCTCAATTAATACAGTATTTAAATATCTGAAATATCAGAATAAAATATCAGTATTAAATATCTTCTACTACAGAGAATTTTATAATAGGTCTTAATTCATTAATGATTCCTTTCATCCCAAGATGATATCTACTCTGCTCTTCCATCTCAGTTTGGATTGAAAAGGAGGAATGGAAGAAATAATTCAACCAGCTCTCTGATTATTTCTCACCAATTAAAATATGTTGTGTGTAAAACAATCTAATAGACAGAACTTTCACATAAGCAAATAATTTTACTGAAGGGATAAGATACTGAAAAATTAGCTTTTAGTCACTTGACCTACTCTGTTTTATTATACCATTGGTAGAATTTTCTAAAATATACGTGGAATATATATAGTCTTAATGGTACAACAATCTGGGCTATATTGGACCAACTATAATTCTGAAAAATTATTTTCTCAATTTCATGATTTTTTTTCTTAGAAAAAACAGACTCAAGATCAAGTGTTTTCTTTAGAAAATTTGGTGATCACTGCATTGGATCTCTTTGGACCTGGGACAGAGAAACAAGTACCAGCCTGAGATTTGCTTTGCTCCTGCTGGTAAAGCACCCGGATGTCACTGGTATAGTCCACATGGTGGAAAGGAAAATTTTAGAAAATCTCAATAGACACAGAAAAGGTACACAAAAGAATCTTGTTTTTGTTAGAGAAACTTTATTATTCAATTGTCTGCAACCTGCTTTATTTACCCAGATGTTATGAAGAGGAAGTTAATTATCAAAATTCTTATGCAACAATGGAGTTTGAGTAGGATAAATAAAATTATTTTTTAATTATTACTATTATTTTAGTTTTGGGGCCACACCCAACAGTACTCAGGGGTTACTCCTGGCTGTCTGCTCAGAAATAGCTCCTGGCAGGCACAGAGGACCATATGGGACATCGGGATTCGAACCAAAAATTATTTTATTTATAATAAATAAAATAGAGGAAAGTAAAAAAATAGGAAAACAATAATTGGGTTTTAAAGGCGGTCATTTGCTTTTTTACTTCCATATTACAAATTAGTTTGAACAATATCTATATTATCAGAGATATAGCCTATACTGATAATGCATTGTCAGAAGCCAGGAAATGGAAAATAGAAATATCCATCCCAATGCAAAGGTAGAAATTTTAGAAATCAACTGAGTGTATCTTAAAGCTTTTAAGCATATAAAAGTATTGTAAATGTTTATATTAATTTTAAATATAATAAAACTTAGGTGTAAAATTTTTATATTTTTTAAAATAACTTTACTTAAAAACAGTGGTTACAAGGTTGGTTATAATACAGTTGGGCTTATTTGTTCACAGTTTCAAAGCTGTTCAAGATGGAGTTTCATTCCTGCATGCTACCTGCCACAAATGTTCCCAGTTTTTTTTTTTCCTGCCATTCCCTCTGCATGCCTGTGGAGCAGTCATTTTTATTTTCTTCCTCACTTTCTCTCATACACACGTTGTCTCTTTTTTTATTTTCCTTTTAGAACTATGATTTGCAATATTGTTCCTGAAGAGATACTTTAATTATTTAAATACTAGGGTTACAAATTGTTTACGATTGAGTTTCAGTTACAATGTATACCACCCTTTGCTAGTGAATTCAAGGGCTCCAAAAGGAGGATGTGGCGAGATTCAAGTCTGGAAGTAAATGTTGATGCAGGAAATAGTCCATATAATGAAAGGTACAAGAACAGGTTCAGGAAATCCAGTGCTCAAGCAAGAAATTCAACTGCAACCCCCAGGACCCTGGTTCGCAGCATGGTTGGAGGTCACGAAGTTATTCGTGAGTCATGAAGAGGATCCAACCTAGAAAAGAAGAAACTGGGGGAAAATGGACTCAAGACAAAATTCTGATCAAGAGCCGATTTTCTTTAAGCAGGGGCTAGCTTATATAGCATGAGCAAAATAAGGGAGTTAGGGTCAGTATTTTCCACAGGTCTCTTTTCAAATGATAACTTCAATAACAGTCACAGTAAAGGTTAACCAGATAAGGCATAGCAGCTGCTTTCACAAGAATGTACTCATCCATCCTAAGATCTAATCTTTAACCTTAGGTATCTGCACAGAGCTTTACTGGAGCACTTGTGGTTAGCTGGTTCCTGTTAATCAGTGCCCTTTTCTTCAGTCCTTGGGGGATGTGCTGCAGCTGCAACATGCAGTCTGTTACGTGGAATGCTCAGGCATTAGAGACTCCATTTTGCTCTCTATACTTTTAGCCTCCAACATTCAACCACCCAAGCTTTCTGCTAAGAAAAAATACAGATTAGTGGGAAAAGACTGAAGAATGAGCTTCTGCCTTCCACAGACCCCTGCTTTTATTGACAAGAACCAGACCACACACTAGGGTGTGAGAAGAATATCAAATAGAAAATAATCCAATATCCCAACACCAAATCACATCCTAGGGTGGAGTATGAATATTGATTAGAGTAGGACAAGTAAACCAACATCCCTTCACAGTGCACATTTCCTCCCATCATCAATGTCTTCATTTTCCAGCCCACACTTCTTTCTGCTTGCATCAGAGGCTGACATTTTACTTCTCTTTCTTATTTTTAGAAACTATTTTTAACTATTTTCAACACCATATCAATGTTCAGATGACACTTTCAGCTATCACTGTGATATTTTATCAAATACTTTATTTAAGCTCTATAATTATAAAGTAATTCATAACTGAGTTTCAGTCATAAATGGTACACATTCCTCACCAGTGCACTTTTCCCACTACCATGTCCCGTCCCCAGGTTCTCTCCCATTCCTTCTCCTTGGTTTCTGGGACAGACGTTTTGCCCCTCTCCCTCTCTCTCACTTTCTCCCTCTTTCTTTTTCTCCCTTTGTGTACTTTTTTAATGTGGTTTACACAATTGTTAATGAAGGGGTAGCATGCATACTACCTGTCCATTTCATCACCTCATTCTTGTCTGGAGCAATCACTTACAACTATCATTGTCATAGTGGACCTTCTCTACTCTAACTGCACTCACCGCACTTTGTGACAAGCTTCCTACCATGGACTGTTCCTCCTAGCCCTTATCTATTGTTTCTGTATATAATTATCAAATTGTCTATTATTTTTCTTATATCTCACAAATGAGAAGATTATTCTATGTGTACCCTCTGACTCATTTCACTCAGCACAATACATAAGTAATGCATAAGTAAAGTTCATAGCCTTTGAATTCCTACCAAGCAGCTGCTGACTTATCCCTTGGCTGCTGGTTTTGGACTAACCCTGCCCAGGCATGACAATGGGAAAATAATGTAGGCCAACACCATGCATAGAAAATGAAGATGACAACTATGATGACCTGAAAATTTCAACCACCTATTTATTTGGAAGTGTCTCAGATAAGGAGTTGAGAGAAGAAATATGAAGGATGTTCTTAGAATTCAAAGAAAGCATAGATCAAGCTAAAAGGACCACACGAAAGAATAAAGAGGATATGAAAGAATCATTGCTGAGAATATCCCAAAAATGCAAATGCATGCACCCATATCCAAGATGTCCAAGAGAACCAGCTAAAAGAGACCCAAATAAAAGAACCCCAAGGCACATCCTAGTCACAATGGTAAAATCTATAGATAGTGATAGAATACTGAAAGCATCAAAAGCAAATATGCATCAATAAGATTTACATCATCTTTTCACAAACAGCCCTCAAGCCCAAATGCAATGATGAAATATAATAAAAGAACTCAATGAAATGAATATCTCACCAAGAATATTTCACCCAGCCAGATATTAATTCAATTCTGAAGGAAGGACACACAGATTCATAGATAAACAACAGCTCAAAAACATTACAGACTCAGAGCCAATCTTAAAAGAAGAACTGAAGGGTGTACTTTAATGCAGATAAGCCTAACAAATACACCAAACTTCTACAAAAAAGATGGCACAAAACAGCATTACAATAAACTCAACATCAATGGTCTAAATTCATCATTTAAGAGACACAGAGTGGCAAATTGGAGAAAGAATGATTCCAATATTTTGCTGGCTTAAACACATTTGAAAGAAACACATTTGAATATTTAGAGCAAACAGACTCAAAGTCAAAGGTTGTAGGATAATTCTTCAAGCAAACAACTTCTTTAAAAAGGCAAGGTTCGCCATGCTAATAACAAAAAACATATATATTAAGTTTAAAAATGTTATAAGAGACAGAGAAATGCACCCAAAGAGGGGCAGCAAAATACTTAAAAGAAGTACTATTAGACTTGAAGACCCAAAAGCAACACAATAGTAGTAGGAAACGATAGCACTGCCTTGATACCTTTTGATATATCAACTAGGCTAAAACTTAACAAGAATATACTAGTTTTAAAGTAACAAATGGTAGAGTGCAAAGGAACTTTCGTCCACTGCTGGTGGGAATGCTGCCTGCTCCAACTCCTAAGGAAAACAGTATAGATATTTCTCAGTAAACTCAAAATTGAGCTGCCATATCATCCAGAAACTCCTCTTTTAGGTACCTATACCCAGATAGAAACAGAAACACATTGACCCAAAAGGATGTGTGCACACTACTATTTATTGCAGCACTAAGTACAATAGCAATGATTTGGAATCATCCCACATGTTCTACCACAGAGGAGATGTGGTGTGTGTATGTATATATACAATGGGATTCTACATATCTGTAAGGAATGATTCAATCATTCAATTTACAGCAACGCGGATGGAACTGGAAGATATTATGTTTTATGAATAACCCATAAGAAGGAAAAATACAGAATGATATCACTGATATGTGGTATTTAATAACTGCATAAACAAATGCAATGGTCTAACTGGGAGTTGTCTCAAACATGCTTGTCTCCAGAGTATAGAAAGATGAAGAAAATAAATTGAGTGGACGAAAAGAAACACAAATATGAAAGGATGGGGGCCTGGACCAAGCAATCTCTGGTGCATTGGTGGTGTTAAAATCAGACATACTAAATATCCAAGCCAAAGGCAACAGCAATAGAATCAAGGGACCCAAACTTTAACAATCTAAAATTAAAATGGGCAGATCATACTGGCAGACTTGAGAGCAGGCTGGTGGTATGGAATGCACATTGGTAAAGGGAAGTGAACACTGATGGTGGTATTGGCTCTGATTCATTGTATGTCTAAAACTCAACTATGAAGGACTTTGTAAATCACATATGATTTCAAAAAAATACAATTTAGGGACCAGAGCAGTGGCACAGTAATAGGGCATTTGCCTTGCATGTGGCTGACCTCAGATAGACTGCATTTCAATCCCTAAGCATCCCATATGGTCCCCCAAGCCAGGAACAATTTCTGAACAAATACTTGGGAGTAACCTGGAGGATTGCCGGGTATAGCCCCCAAAAAGATGTTAAATAAAAATGGTACATTGGCTTAGTGTATGAATATAATATAATATATATGGCTATTCATCCACAGACTGATGAATACACAATCTTCTCCAATGCACGAGTGACATTCTCCAAGATAAGTCATATGCTGGGCCATAAAACATAACTCCATTAAATCAAGAATATAGAAATTGTATCAACTATTTTCTCAGATCAGGATTCACTAAAAATAGAAGGAAATTACAAAAACACAGAGATAAAATACTTTAACACCTGGAAATTAAAAAGTTCACTATTGAACAAGCAGTGAGTTAGAGATGAAATCAAAGATGAAATCAAAAATATTCCTGGAAACAAATGACAATGAAGACGCAAATTATCAGAGAAGCATTTTTAAGAGGAAATGTATAGCATTGTAAACATGTAACAGGAAGTTTGAAAGGACCTTTATACATAACTTAAAAAATAACTAATAAATAAATTTGTAACTTAATATTTAAGGCACAGTTAACAAACATGGAAATGAACCCCCAAAAGGAACCAAAATAGATGGAATGAAATAATGAAACTTATTATAGAAGCTAATGACTGCACAGCTCAAAACTATCAAAAAATCAATAAAAGCAAGAGTTGTTTCTTTGAAAAATTAAACAAAGTCTATAAACCATTATCAATACTCACAAAGAAGAGAGAAACATTTTTTAAATTTTTATTTACTTAAACATCTTGATTACAGATATGGTTGTGATTAGGTTTCAGTCATGTAAAGAACACCCCCACTTCACCAGTGCAACATTCCCACCACCATTGTCCCAAATCTCCCTCCATCCCATCCCACCCCAACCTGTACTCTAGACAGGCTTTCCAGGTCCCTCATTCAATCACATGATTATGGTAGTTCTCAGTGCAGTTATTTCTATAAATGCACTCACCACTCTTTGTGGTGAGCTTCATGAAGTGAGCTGGAAGTTCCAGCCTACCTCTCATTATCTCTGAGGATTGTTGCAAAGAAGACTTATATTTTTCTTAAGACCCATAGATGAGTGAGACTGTTCTGCGTCTCTCTCTCTCTCTCTCTCTCTCTCTCTCCCTCTGGCTAATTTCACTCAGCATAATGGACTCCATGTACATCCATGTATAGGAAAATTTCATGACTTCATCTCTCCTGACAGCTGCATAATATTCCATTGTGTACATGTACCACAGTTTCCTCAGCCATTCGTCTGTTGAAGGGCATCTTGGTTGTTTCCAGAGCCTGGCTATTGTGAATAGTGCTGGAATAAATATAGATGTGAGGAAGGGTTTTTGTACTGTATTCTTGTGTTCCTAGGGTATATCCCTAGGAGTGGAATAGCTGGGTCAAATGGGAGCTCAATTTCCAGATTTTGGAGGAATCTCCATATGACTTTCCATAGAGGTTGGACTAGGCTGCATTCCCACCAGCAGTGAATAAGAGTTCCTTTCTCTCCACATCCGCACCAGCACCGTTTGTTCTCATTCTTTGTGATGTGTGCCAATCACTGTGGTGTGAGATGGTATCTCATCGTTGTTTTGATTTGCATCCCCCTGATGATCAGTGACGAGGATGATTTTTTCATGTGCCTTTTGTCCATTTGTATTTCTTTTTTTTATTATTATTTTAACACCTTGATTACATCCATAATTGTGTTTGGGTTTCAGTCGTGTAAAGAACACCACCCATCACCAGTGCAAAGTTCCCATCACCAATGTCCCAAATCTCCCACCTCTCACCCACCCCATGCCTGTACTCTGCACAGGATCTCCATTTCCCTCATATATTCACATTATTAGGACAGTTCAAAATGTAGTAATTTCTCTAACTAAACTCATCACTATTTGTGGTGAGCTTCATGAGGTGAGCTGGAATTTCCAGCTCTTTTCTCTTTTGTGTCTGAAAATTATTATTATTTCAAGAATGTCTTTCATTTTTCTTAAAACCCATAGATGAGTGAGACTATTCTGCGTTTTTCTCTCTCTTTCTGACTTATTTCACTCAGCATGAGAGATTCCATGTGCATCCATGTGTAGGAAAATTTCATGACTTCATCTCTTCTGACAGCTGCATA
>PVKC010030966.1:0-14684 GCA_004027635.1 Crocidura indochinensis
GCAGTCTCCTTACCTCCAGCGCCACCGCCCAGCCCCCACCAGTGCGCATTTTATTGCCACCAATGTAAACAGTTTTCTTTTTTGTTGTTGTTTTTGGGTTTTTTTGGGGGGGGAGTCACACCCAACAGCACTCAGGGGTTACTCCTGGCTCTATGCTCAGAAATTGCTCCTGGCAGGCTCGGGGGACTATATGGGATACTGGGATTTGAACCACCGTTCTTCTGCATGCTAGGCAAATGCCCTACCTCCATGCTATCTCTCTAGCCCCCAATGTCAACAGTTTTCCTCTCATTCTCTCTGATGGACTCTTCCCTCCTACCCATCCACCACTTGCTTCTGGGGAAGGCATTTTATCTCTCTCTCCCTTTATCTCTCTCTCTCTCTCTCTCTCTTTTTATCCTACTGTTAATGAAGGAGTGCTATGAATGTCCCTTTTATATTAGACCCTTTTCTACTCTGCTGCACTAACTACCCTAACTGCACTCTCTGCTCTTTGTGGCAAGCTTCCTACCATAGACTGACCTCCTAATCCTCATCTCTATAGTCTCTGGATATCATCCCACACTGTCTTTTATTTTCCTTATATCCTACAGATGAGTGAGATTATTCTATGTCTATCCCTCTCTCTGGCTCATTTCACTCAGTATAATAATCTCATGTCCAACCATGTAGAAGCAAAATTGACTTCATTTTTCCTAATGGCTGCATAGTATTTCATTGTGTAGATGTACCACAGTTTCTTTAACCATTCATCTGCTATCTGGCACTCCGGGGTCACTTTTGGTGCTCAGCTTCCCACAGCCTTTTTTCTTTTTCTTTTTTCTTACAGTGGCTAAGAGTTTATTTCTATTACAAGGTTGTTGATACTGAGGTATTTTTTCCACAGATAAAGTTATTCATGATTGAGTTACAGTCATGCAATATACAACAACCTTTTTCTTTGGGGGGGGCCACACTTGGAGGCTCTCAGGGGTTCCTCTTAGCTCTGTGCTCAGAAGTCGCTCCTGGCAGGCTCAAAGGACCATATAGGATGCTGGAATTTGATCGGCTGCATGCAAGACAAATGCCCTACTACTGTGCTATCTCTCCGGCCTCAATGTACAACAACCTTTTCAAAGGCACCAACAGAGGAAGGCCCCAGAGAAGCCTTATGTGACCTACCTCTTCCTTGAATAGGGCTTATCTGTGACCTAAGGCTACCCTGACACACATCCAATCTCTTGGGGACCCAACCAGGTTCCCCAGACATTGGGAATTTCCTCCTACCTTCAAAGGGGTTTTCACCCCCACTTTTTTTTTTGTTTTTGTTTTTTGGGTCACACCCGGCAGTGCTCAGGGGTTACTCCTGGCTCCATGCTCAGAAATTGCTCCTGGCAAGCATGGGGGACCATATGGGGCACCAGGATTCAAGCCGATGACCTTTTGCATGAAAGGCAAACGCCTTACCTCCATGCTATCTCCTGGGCCCCAACTCTCACCCCCACATAATACAAAACACTTCTGTCCAAAGTGTGTTACTAATGGAACACTATCTCTAATCAATAATTTTCATCAGAGGTTCCATTCTGATTTGGTTTGGAGGCTACAACCAGAGGTGCTCAGGGGTTACTCCTGATCACCTCTACTCTGTGATCCAGCGTGGATCACTCCTGATGGTGCTCAGGGCACCATGTGGGATGTCAGAGTTCAAATCTGGGCTAGCTATGTGCAAAACAAGTCTCCGACCTCTCATAGGTGCCGAATACAGGTATTGTTAACTGGTTTCTAAGAAGCTTATGTGGGTTATTATGATTACTATTTCATTTTTGTTTTGGGGCCACATCCAGTGGTGCTCAGGGGTTACTCAGGTGGCAGACTTGTGCTTAATGTCCCCATCTTTGTAAGGGGAATAAAAATAATAGCAATTGGGTCTGGAGAGATAGCATTGTGGTAGGATATTTGCCTTGCACAAGGCCAACCCGAGATGGGCCTGAGTTGGATTCATGGCATCCCATATGGTCTCCAGAGCCTGCTTCTGAGTGCAGAACCAGGAGTGACCCCTTAGAGCTACTGGGTATGGCCCACAAGCCAAAAACATACAAACGTGTGTGTGTGTGTGTGTGTGTGTGTGTGTGTGTGTGTGCGCACACACATACAAGCGCACATCAGGCACAAAGGGGTAGGATACTTGGGGTCTCTCTCCCATCCAGCCTCCCTACCTTTGCCCCCACAGTGAAGCCAGCCTGGAGCCCTATTTCCAGGGTCTGGCCCTTTTAAATATAGCTGCAGGAAAAAGCAGTTTGTGCAGCCCTAGAGCCTGGAGACAATGAGCAGCAGGAAGGAGTCATCCAGGGGGAGTTTCAGTGAATTATGGAAGCATTGTTTCTGCCCCCAGGCTGAGCTGAGCTGGTCAGGCCTCACTGACCCAGCCCAAGCCTCTAGGGCCAAAACATGGCCTGGAGCTGTGTCAGGACAGCACAATGTGGCTGTCTGAAGGCCAGAAAGAAAAAAAAAGAGAAAGACGCAATAGAAGAAAAATACTGGAAATTCCCTGTGTCCCAGCCACGGGAGAGTCTTTCTTGAAAATCAACAGCCAGGGAAAGATTTCTGCCCACCCAGGTGGGGAGGGAGCCTCTGGGAGCCGGAGGAAGTTGCAAGTGATATTTTGAGATATTTTCAGTCTGGTGTGATGCTGGTTGATTTTTTCCAAAACACGAGGGCCTCACACTGGGGGGAAGAGTTGAAGTTGGACTGGGAATGAGCAGGGGAGGGACCAGGGCACAGGACAGGCCAGGACAAGGACATAAACAGAAGTTGACCCAGTTGGAGCATGCACGATTTCCAGCTGGCTCCCTCTCAGGATCCTGGTAGTCCTTGAAGACCAGGGGGAAAGGGGGTGCCCTATTGGCCTTTCTGGGTCTCACCTTGATAAGAGGAAGACAATAAATATGGCAATCCCCCCACACACTTCCCCAATTTGGCCAGGCAAATTCAGCTTGCTTGCCTCTCCCTCAAAGGAACTCACTACTTATGTTCCTACCAGCCCAGACTGAGAGCAACAGCTACTGGAAAAACTTCTGGAAGGAACACAGAACAACCCCAATAGACTAAAGCTATTGGGTTCATAGAGCAGACATCTACTATATACAAAGCAGCCACATTTGTTTTATGTTCAAAGCGATGGGTACTAAATATAAAAATAAAAAGGGGGGGGGACTGGACCGATAGCATAACAGTAGGGCTTTTGCCTTGCACACAGCCAATCCAGGATGCACAGAGGTTCGATTCCCGTCATCCCATATGGTCCCTGAGCCTGCCAGGAGCGATTTCTGAGCGCAGAGTCAGGAATAACTCCTGAGCACTGCCGGGTGTGACCCCAAACACAAACAAACAAACAAACAAACAAACAAAAAAGCCAGAAGGAGAAGAATCCTGATGCATATTTTTCTGGCCACACCCAGTGATGCTCAGGGTTTATTCCTGACTCTGCACTCAGGATTTACTCCTGGCTGTGCTTAGGGACCATATAAAATACCAAGCATTGAACCAAGGATTAGCACCATGCAAAGCAAATACTCTGACCCCATGGGATGCAATTTTTAAAATACGGGGTAAGAGATGGCAAGGATTTCTTCTCGTGTCAGCTGAGAATGTGCCATCAGGATTCCTGTCCCTGATCCAGGGGCTCACAGCTCCCCCTGACCTGGAACAGAGCTGATCTTGTTTCGGGGTCCTTATTTCCAGCAGCTGACCATCTTTCCCACAGTAGCAGCTCCTGATACCATCCATCTCCCAGAAGGTTCCTCCAGCCGGGATTTAGTGTATTAATGCTTAACCTCCTATGAGCTCATAGCCTCAGTCAGAGGTCCAGGGCAGTCTTCATTCAGCTCTGCCTCCTCCAGCCCAGGATGGAGCTGGCAGACCCCAAAAACAGGGTCTATAGATTTTCCTATTGTTGCATCTTGTGACTTTTTGTCCAAGACACTGAGAGAGATTTTTTTGGTACTGGAGGGGGACCCTTACATGGGAAACAAAGAGTTCTTCATATACCAGGAGTGCCTGAAAATCCACCTAAAGAAAAAAAGGGGGGAATGGGGACACAAAGAAAATGATGGAGCCCTGCAGAGAGGCCAAGGACCAATCAACACATGAAAAGATGCAGAACTTGGCAGGCAGTTGTGGAAATGCAAATGAGCAGAACAATGAGATGCCATTTTTCTCCTATCAGATAGGAAATATATTAAATATTGATGCCATTCAGTGGCAGCAGGGAGGGGCCAGGCAGGCAAGGTTTTTGTTGATGGTGGTGTGAGCCGTTGACAGTCTTTTGGGACAGTGCACTGCCATTTCTATTAAAGTTTAAAAAGCGTGTGTCCTTTGATTCCAGTCATTCCACTGGGCAAAGCTCATGCCGCAGAACCATAGAGACATAAGAAGATGCAGAGAATACGCACGAGCATGTTTGCTGCAAAAATGGGCCTTTTGATGGACAGTTAGTCCAGATATTTGACGTGTGTATGGAGCCAGATTTAGGATCTATTCACAGGCAAAAAAAAAAAAAAAAAGCAAGTTGTAGAATCAGATACATGGCTTGATCTCACGTTTACAAATAGGTTTCAAAGAGCAGAGTCACTTGTCAAGAAATATTCACAAATCACTATCATCTGTTTCCCTGGGAAGCAGAAGAATCCTTCGAGCAAGATTATATTCTTTGGGGCCTGAGAGATAGCATGGAGGTACCTTGCATGCAGAAGGTAGGTGATTCGAATCCTGGCATCCCATATGGTCCCCCGAGCCTGCCAGGAGCGATTTATGAGCGTAGAACCAGGAGTAACCCCTGAATACTGCCGGTACTCACCCCGTGATGCTCACGGGTTACCCCTGGCTATGTGCTCAGAAATCGCTCTTGGCTCAGGGGACCCTTTGGGATGATGGAGATCGAACCCAGGTCAGCTACGTGCAAGGCAAAGGCCCTATTGCTGTGTTACCGCTCTGGCCCCTAGGAGTATATTTTTTTCATTTCACTTCTGTGTTGTTTGACTTTGGGAGTCCATTTTCACAGCTCATTTAGCACATATTTCCTTTGGTTTGATTTGGGGACCAAACCAGGGGGCGCTCAGGGCTAAAGCAATAGCACAATGATAGGGTGTTTGCCTTGCATGTGGCAACCCGGGATGGACCCAGGTTCAATCTTCAGCATCCCATATGATCCTTGAACCTGCCAGGAGCGATTTCTGAGCATAGAACCAGGAGTAAACCCTGAGCATCACTGGGTATAACCCAAAAACCAAAACCAAAGAAACAGGTGATGGCTTACTTATGTATCTGCATTCTGGGATCACTCCTGGCAGTGCTCTGGGAACATATGGGGTAGCAGAGGATCGAAGCCCAGTCAGCAATTCAGCAATGTGACAAGGCAAGCGCCCTGCCCGCTGTACTCTAGCCTCTGGACACTTTTACTTTTCTTTCTTTTTATGTTGGTCTTGGTTTTGGGTCCACACCCAACTCTATGCTCAGAAATCACTCCTAGTGAGTTCAGAGGACCATATGGTGCTGGGATGGAATCCAGGACAGCCACGTACAAACACCTTACTTGTACTCTTGTTCTGGCTTCTCCAGAACACTTTTGTTTGTTTATTTGTTTTGTTTTGGGGCCACACCCAATGGTGCTCAGGGGTTACTCCAGGCTCTGGGCTCAGAAATTACTCCTGGCAGGCTCAGGAGACCATATGGGATGCCAGGGATCAAACCTAAGTTGGCTGCATGCAAGGCAAACACCCTTCACACTGTGCTATTGCTCTGGCCCCCAAACACTTCATAAGTCATGTTACAGCATTTTATATAGAGCACTTCCTTTCAGGGTACACGATAAACAAAATAGAGTGTGCAACCTGTTATGCTAAGATAAGCTAAGGGTTGAGCTCACCAGGGGCTCCCTTGCTAGACTGTCCAGGTGGTATTTAAGTGCTTAGCCCTCTTCTCTGCCTCACTCTAGTAAAAGTCCCATTGCTCACTGAACTCGGAGGACTCCTTGGCCTCAATTTCCCATATCTGCTGCATCCAACCTTCCCCGTCTTCTGAGCTGTTCTGGTTAAAGAGAATGCAGAGACCCCAGGTAGAGTTTCTAAATCTTCGCTGAGGATCAGGCAAACTTCTATTTCTTTTTCTTTTTGTTTCTTGTTTTTTTTTTTTGTTTTGTTTTGTGGTCACACCCACTGGCGCTCAGAGGTTACTCCTGGCTCTGTGCTCAGAAATCGCACCTGACAGACTCCGGGGACCATATGGGATGTCGGAATTCGAACCACCATCCATCCTGGGTTGGTTGTGTGCAAAGCAAATGCCCTACTGCTGGGCTATCTCTCTGGCTCCTGTTTCTTTTTTATTTGTTTGTTTGTTTTTGGCTTTGGGGCCACATCCGGTGATGCTCAGGGGTTACTCCTGGCTATGCAGTCAGAAATCACCCCTGGCTTGGGAGACCATATGGGATGCTAAGTATCGAACTCAGGTTCGTCCTGGATCAGCCATGTGCAAGACAAATGCCCTACTGCTGTGCTAACGTTCCGACCCACAATCCTCTAGTTCTATCTCATCTGCAGGCTCTGTCCAAGGGCAGAGGCTGCTCTGTGGAAAAAAAGCTGTGAAGCTGTTTCTAGTTCTATAGGTAGATGTGCTGCAAGTAATTGGTGATGCCTTCTCCTGGCAGGGCCAGGATCAGGACACCGAGTTCCTGACCTTGGCTTGGTCCAGTCTGGGACAGAAACAGAAATCATTTATTCACATGCAGATTCTAGTTCAGCCATCCTGCAGGGAGGTGCCAAGATTCCACACTCTGGGGCCTGGAGAGATAACACAGCAGTGGGGCTGGGACTTTTGCCTTGCATGTGGGCTAACCTGGGAGGAACCCAGTTCCGATTCCCAGCATCCCTTATGGTCCCCCAGCCTGCCAGGGACGAATTTTGATTGTAGAGCCAGGAATAACCCCTGAGAGCTGCCAGAGGTGTCCCAGAAACAAATCAATCAACCAATAAATAAAGTTTAAAAAAAGATTGCTATGGGTTTTAAGAAAAATAAAAGACATTTTTGTAATGATTCTCAGAGACAATAGAGATGAAGGCTGGAATGTCCATCTCATGATATGAAGTTCACCACAAAGAGTGATGAGTGTTGTTAGAGAAATGACTACACTGACAACTAACATAATAATGTGAATGGATGAGAAAAATAGAAAGTCTGTCCCAAATGTAGGCAGGGCTGGAGTAGGGAGGTGGGAGATGTGGGGCATTGGTGATGGGAATGTCGCACTGGTGAAGGGGGTTGTTCTTTATATGACAGAAACCCAACAGCAATCATGTTTATAATCCAATTGTATAAATAAAGAAATAATAAAAAGACTGCACACTCTGAGCAAGTTCCCAGGGACTGGGGGTGCTGATGAACCAAACATCCTTTGGGGGAACATGGTGCAAGGTTGCTAGAGAGAGACTCCAGTTCCTGGTCCTTCGCTTCGCCTTCAGCTTTTCCACACATTTGCGAACAGAACTGACTCACCGTCTTCCACCCTCTGACCATCACATGGCCTATAAATGTGTTAGCAATTATCAACTTTGATAAATTAAACACAGGCGGTCCAGGAGAGGAGGGGAAAGAACATAACCACTGGCCCCTGGCCCTGGTGGCATGATTGCCATCTCATCTCTAGGGCCCGAAGAAGCCAGTTGGGAAGGTCCCTCTACTGCTCCCGAAAGTGGCTTAGTTATGGCCATAAATAAGGTCGAGTGGAGTCGGGCCCTCCTTCCCGCTCAGCTGCATTTTCACAGCAGGCTGGGTGGAGGGCGGGGTGCAGCCAGGGAAAGAGACTTAAGGCTCTCCGCAGCAGCCGACAGCGTGAGTTATGGGCTCCGGGAAGCCCATTAGTCACCCAAGCGAGAGAAGTTAACTCGAGCTTATTAACTCTAAACGTTTATTATTCACATTGATCAACAGAGCAGACAGCAGCCAACACCCCGCCTCAAGAGTCGGCCAGCATATTGTGGGCGCAGGGTGGACATATTGGGCCAGAGAGGGCTGTGAGACCCACCATGTCCCTGAATGTGATGAGCAGGACACAGACTGACACTGCTGGGCTTCTCACTAAAAGTCCTAGCATGACTTTCCCAGGGGTTTCAGACTGGCTGGAGTCATGGCTGGGAAGTCAAGAATGGCTCCAAATAAGGTTCCCAGATCAGGTAGCTTTCCAGGACTGACTATTATGGGCAAAAGTGATAGAGAATTCTTCATCTCCCCTGAGATGCCCCTCACTAGAGGGAAACCATATACCTTGGTCCTGCACTTTTCAGAACCTCAGTCTGGGCACCTGTACAATGGGAGTGACTGCATTTGCTTGGGCAGATCGTGATTGAGTCTCTCCGGGAAAGAGTAAAAAAAACCATTTATATTCTGGAGATGGAAACAGACATAAAGCAACTGCAGAAAAGAAACACAGTGATTTCCGATCGCAGCAAGGGCCATAAAGAAAATCATCTCTCTACTCAGGCGAGAGAGTGACTGACTAGACTAAGGGGAAAGGGGGAGGTTGGAAGGAGGGGGACGCGCGCAGAGTCACAGTTTCTGAGCTGAAGCCTGAATGGTGGGAAGGAGCGAGACAGGAAGAGAGCTGGGCCAGGCAGGGGTGGAGTGCAGGCAAAAGACAGTAGTGCCAAGGACAAAGGCCATGGGGCCAGGCAATGTTTTGGCGTTCATGGCAATAGGGGGGAAGGCCAGAGTGGGAGCTGGGACCAAGCCTGTGATGCCCTATGGGGCCAGACCCAGCCAATCTCCTGGTAGAGCACGGTTTTGCTGAGTACTTTACCCATTACAGCCTGTTGGGGAGCACTTTTAGGTAATTCCAGGCACCTGTACCCCAATCTTTGGCCCAATTCTAGGGCACCCACCGAAGATGAGAGGATTAAATACAGCAGTGGCAAGTATGGCATCTGTCATACCATGGCAACTCCTGAGAACAATCTTTGCCTAGAATATTCCTCTCTTACCATGCATGGCAAGTCCTGCCTCTCAGAAAACTCCACTGTTCTGTGCAAAGGTGGATGCTAGGTACCCAAGGGAACAGCTTGCTAAGATGGGTACTTTCATCGTTCATTGATGTAGCAATGTCCCAGGCATGTCCTGGTACAAGCTGGTACAGCCCCCCTGTGGCTCATCATGCAGACATTTGAGGCCTCTTCCCACCTGCGGAGGCCTGGGATCCAGGATGAGGAGGAGCTGTTGACTGGTGATGGGAAGCATGGATGGGCCAAGCACCCCTTTTATTGGACCAAATGCAAGGTCAGGGCTTACCTCAGCAATCTCAGAGACAGATGTCAGAGTCAGGCTCTCCCCTACTCTGAGGTCTCATCCAGGAACGTTCTTCCAGCAGAGCAGGTAGTTGTAGATCTCTGTAAAGAGCTCTTTGGGGGGAACTATCTTGAAGTAGCTGAGCCCTTGTCATATTATTCTGGGACGACCAGGGTCCTTCCTGGAACCAGCAGTCTATGCACTAGTCTCTGTTTCTCAACAAGGACTAACAAGCAGTTGTGCTGGCATTGTTACAGTCAGGGAAACTGAGGCCGGAGATAAGCATGACTATCTGATACCACGTAGCTGTGTGGTGGCAGAGCTGGGACAGGGGTCCAAGGCTCTCTGGTTCCCCAGACACTAAGCCAGTTCATCCATTTTGGTATATTTGGCTCATTGCTCAAGGCACTACCCCTCTCCACAAACTGCTTCTAGTCTAGCTCAACTCCAAGCATCTCTTCAGGGTTGCTTCTAGGACCTTGCCCAAAATGGACTAGCACCCTGCCCCAAAATGGCAGGTTTGAGGAAGAAAGTTCATCTATGGGCACCGCTTAGCCCTGGACCTTGTCTCAGCTACACCCACTTTTACTGTCACCAGGATAGCAAGGGGTTTGCTGTAGCAATAAAGCATGAGACATCTCTGCCACCTCAGCAAGAGGAAAGTTATTAGGCCATGGTGACTTATTGATTTCCGTGGACACGATAGTGATTAAGATAGGTGATCTTGGGGAAACCAAAGACAGATGGACTCAGGACAGAACAGAAAGTCCAGAACTAGGCCAGTTGGATATTTGCGAACAGAAGAGTCTGCAGAATGGTGGAGAAGGAAGGCATTTTAACATGTTTACACTGGTAGGCACTGCTTGTGGTTTAACTAAGACAAATTGCAGCACCAGAGTTCAGCAAACAGTCCTGGAACAGAGGCCTTTGGAGATAGTATTGCATCCAGGAGACCTTTAACCAGACCTCACCTCCAAATACTTTTAAGCGTCTTTCTGCAAAACATTCCCTCTGACAACAACACTCACTCTAGTAGCCCTTTTCCCAGACCCCGTACTATGAACAAAGATGAACTTGGGATCTCCAAGTTGGGACAAGCTTGCACCAAAGCAAACTGTGATTGTGATGGTTTCTTTGCGCCACATTTGTTCCCAAGGCTCAGGGCAACCAAGAGAGTCACAGTTGGAGGAAGATAGATTTCAGGCAATAAAAAGTCAATAGGCAAGTTCTGATTTCCTCTAGAGAAAAAAAAAATGGAAAACATGTTTTGTTGTCTCTGGGACAGTTAGATGGAAAATAAAATAGGGAAAAGTCACCCCACGCTTTCCTCGAGACAGTGGGGCGTCATAAGGAAGTCTAAGGTTGAACGAGCAAAACATGTTTTCCTTCGGCAGGACGTCTGTAAGGACTGTTGGAATCAATTATTGGAAAACATAAAAATAAACTTGAGCCCATGGTAAACACGATCCCTGCTTTCTGGGGTCAGGAAAACAAAGGCCAGATTTAGGATCAACATGGAACAGAAACGAAGCATGCCAGTAGCTAGATTTGGGGGAGTCTGGGAAAGTAAAAGTCTTCTGCGCCTCAGTTTATTTACAAATTCACCAGAAATGTGACCACCTCCCAGAAATGGGGGTGAGCTGACACATTAAATATGTGTGTGGCCTCTTTGCCAGGTCAGGCTGCATGTCAGGCTGCAGGTTGTTTTCTGTGGTGTACCAGGGCATTGTTGGGGGCCTACACACAGCGACCTAGAGAGGGAGGTCCATGTTGGGCTTAATGAAACCCCGGTGTGCTGTTGCTGCTACCATTTGAAATTCTTCACTTTAAAACAAGAGACGTTGCGTTTTCATTTTGTACCAAAACCCCAGATCACACAGCAAATCCTGATGAGGCAGAACTCTGGGTGCTTTGTGATTGTCCGCTGAGTCAGTGTCCTCAAGTTCCCCCAGAAGGGGCACAGATAGACAAGATAAAGGGGGTTTACAGGTACTTCACCTACCATGGGCATGCTCTGACTTCAAGGAATCCCTCAACCCTTGTCTAGTTCTACAAGGACCAGTGTTCCAGGGAGAATTCTCCCCATGGGCATGGAAGGTCCTCTGTCCAGTGCAGTTAGGTTGATGGGAGGGGAAATAATGACCATGGGTTATAACCACCTTTGGGGTACATTCCTCTGCTTTTCATCCCCATGTGCCCCTGAGCATCTGTGGGGCCCTGATTTCTGCATCCAGAGAATGGATTTCATCATGGCGGCCACACCACATGCTTCCAACAGTTTAACAGGTTTCATTAAAAACTCCATCATCCTGGGGCCAGAGTGATAACACAGCAGTAGGACATGGCTGACCAAGACAGATCTGGGTTCGATCCCTGGAGACCCATATGAATCCCCAAGCCAGGAGCGATTTCTGAGCGCAGAGCCAGGAGTAACCCCTGAGCTTCACTGGGTGTAGCCCCCCCCCCCCCCCAAAAAAAAAAAAAAAAAAACAACCTTCATCCTAACCACCAAGCCTAAGTCTACACAGGGAATCCTCTATCTGGATCCTGACAGGGCTACTGATGGTCACAAACAAATCTCTTTAGAACACAGGGGCCAGAGAGATAGGAAAGTGATAAGATGTTTGCCTTGCATGTAGTCAACCCAGGATGGACCCTGCTTCAATTCCCGGCTACCTATATGATCCCTGATCTTTCCAGGTGTGATTTCTGAGCATAGAGCCAGGTAATCCGAGTGCTGCCAGGCATGACCAAAACCCACCAACCCCCCCAAAAAATACAGTCAGAGTGGTCCCTGGTCTGGCAACTGCTGCTTGTTCCTGAGTGAAGTGGGAATTCACAGGATTTAGTTTAAAAAATTCATGAGCCAAGCAAACCAGTGGGTCAGAAATGGGTCTAGACGCCACAAAACAAAAGTCACCAGCTTGGGGCCCAAGAGATAGCATGGAGGTGGAGCATTTGCCTTGCATACAGAAGGACAGTGGTTCAAATTCCAGCATCCCATATGGTCCCCCAAGCCTGCCAGGAGCGATTTCTGAGCGTAGAGCCAGAAGTAAACCCTGAGCGCTACTGGGTGTGACCCAAAAAAACCCAAAAAACCAAAAACAAAAACAAAAAAGCCACCAGTTTATCTGAGTGAGAAAGCAGATCCATATGGGATTTACAAAGAGCTTGACTGTTGACTGTCAGTATGCTCTGACCTCTAGTATTGTGGACATCGAGTTGTTCTCTTTTTTCTCCTGGGCCCTTGGTATGGTGACTGGTGGAAAGCATAGGAAGGGGAGCACCCATCTGAGAAAGAGGTTTGTGGGAGTATGGAGTTGGGACTGGCAGGACTGGGGCTTGAGTTTGTGTGTCTTCTACACTCTCAGCCCCAATTCCCAACTGGTGGTCCTTAGCCAGATCATTGGGGAAATAGTCCCCTGGCTCCTGCTGACAAGTATAAATGTCATATGCCTACAAGCCACTCCTGACATCTGCCACCAAGGTTTCCAGAACTGGAGGGGGTGAGTTCTGCAGAGAGGAGAGTCCTGCAGGGATGGACCTAACCATGGGCTAGTCCAGAAGGTGGAGTCCATGGACAAGGGACAGTGTGCTGTTGCCCACAGCAGCTAAGAGACTTTTGGGGGTACAGAGATGGAGGTCATGGGCCACACTTAGCTGTACTCAGGGTTTTTTTTTTAAGTTATTTATTTATTTATTAATTGATTGGTTTCTGGGCCACACCCAACTGTGCTCAAGGGGTTACTGCTGGCTCTGTACTCAGGCTGGGGGACCATATGGGATGCCAGAAATTGAACTGGGTCCCTCCCATGTCAGCCGTATGCAAGGCAAATGCCCGATGGCTATGTTATCTCTTCGGCCCCATATACTCAGGGTTTAAATTTACTCTATTCTATGCTCAGAGATCACACCTGGGTAAATGGCATGCCAGGCAAGTGCCCTGCCTGCTGTGCTACATCTCTGGTCTGCTTGGTAAAGGTTTGTTTTTTTGTTTGGTTTTTTTTTTTTTTTTTGGTTTTGTTTTTTTGGGGTCACACCCGGTAGCGCTCAGGGCTTCCTCCTGACTTTAAGTTCAGAAATCGCTCCTGGCAGGCTCAAGGGACCATATGGGATACCGGGATTCGAACCACAGTCCTTCTGTATGCAAGGTAAATGCCTTACCTCCATGCTATCTCTCCAGCCCCTTCGTAAGGGTTTTTGCAGGCTGGGTGTAATTCATTTCTCTGTATCCAGGGTCAGGCAGGGAAGCCTGCAATTGATGGTGTCCGTGATACAGGGAACATGACTTTGGGGTCCCTGCCCTGTACACAGATGCTTATTAAGCTAATTAATATATGCCAGCTCCTTCCCCCTCTGCCTCGAGCCTGGCAGAGAGACACAGGCTCCTTTCTGGCACTCCACGGGAGGAGGGGGTGAATAAATTAAGAGTCCACTGCGGCTCATCAAATTGCCTCTCTAAAAATGGAGAAGGTGACCCGGCCACTCTGTTCTGCAAGCTCACCTAGGGGGCTAGGGTGGGAGAAGGACAGATTTGGGGGCGTGAAACACAACCTGAAGCTATAAATGTCCTCATTCCTCTCTCTCTCTCTCTTTCTCTCTCTCTGTCTCTCTGTCTCATTTATTTTTTGTTTGTTTTTTTTTTTGGGGGGGGGTCACACCCGGCAGTGCTCAGGAGTTACTCCTGACTCTAGCTCAGAAATTGCTCCTGGCAGGCTCAGGGGACCATATGGGATGCAGGATTCAAATCACTGTCCTTCTGCATGCAAGGCAAATGTCTTACCTCCATGCTATTTCTCCGACCCTCTCTCTCATTTATTAACAGAGCCTCCCAGAGCCTTCACCCCATATTTCCCCAAATGAAGAACTTCAGTCCTAGATGCAGATTTTTTGTTTGTTTTTGGATCACACCTGGCAGTGCTCAGGGGTTACTCCTGGCTCTGTGCTCAGAAATCGCTCCTGAGGCTTGGGGGACCATATGGGGGAACCAGAAATAGGCTTGGGGGACCATATGGGATGCCAGGAATGGAACTGGGGTCTGTTCTGGGTTGGTTGCGTGCAAGGCAAACACCTTACCACTGTGCTATCACTCCAGCCCCCAAATGCAGCCTTTCTAAGTGTGAAGAAGTCCCCCACGCAAGTAAAGCAAAGATCTCACAGCTGGCATGAGTACAGGGGAGGAAGAGGAGGAGGAAGATGGTACAGTTCCCAGAGTCAGAGAGTCTTAGAAGAAGTCACAGTCATTTTTTTTTTTTTTTTTTTTTGGTTTTTGGGTCACACCCGGCAGTGCTCAGGGGTTACTCCTGGCTCCATGCTCAGAAATTGCTCCTGGAAGGCACGGGGGACCATATGGGGTACCGGGATTCGAACTGATG
>PVKC010030967.1:0-14667 GCA_004027635.1 Crocidura indochinensis
CTTTCTTTCTTTCTTTCTTTCTTTCTTTCTTTCTTTCTTTCTTTCTTTCTTTCTTTCTTTCTTTCTTTCTTTCGTCACACCCAGAAGCACTCAGGAGTTACTCCTGGCTATCTGCTCAGAAAGCTCCTGGCAGGCACGGGGGACCATATGGGACACCGGGATTTGAACCAACCACCTTAGGTCCTGGATCGGCTGCATGCAAGACAAACACTGCTGTGCTCTCTCTCCGGGCCCTACCCTTCAGTTTCTAACAATCATTTTCCCCAGAGGGTGTAAACTCCTTATCATCTGGGACCCAAGATGCAATGTAGAGAAAAGATCATGAGAAGATATGTATATTCCTGCAGTTGAAATAAGTACAGAAAGCTTTGAGAGGTGTGGACATCAAGAAAGTCCATTATGCAGCAGCTGTCTCTTGAGGGAACCCACTGTCTCTTTTGAGACTCTTTTGTTACTTGCAACTGAATCATGCTGTTGATCACGGAAAGCCACATGCACATTATCTATGGTCAAAGTTGCTTTAAAGTAGCTACAGTTTTGTGGAGAAATTGCTTTACTTTTCAGCAAAGGGAACCTTGTGATAATCATTTAATTATGCTGAAGACCTAAGGCAACTGCCAGTCAAAGGAAGTCAAAGAGGTTGCAAGATTATCTTCTTATATAGGAATGAAAATTGTTTTTGAGGGAAGCTTTGCCTCCAGAATTTTTTCTCCCATTTCACTGAGTTCTTATGAATCACACATAAGATTACTCAAGTACTTGTTCTTTTGACTTGATAATATATTTCCAAAATACTATTTTTGTAAATTTAGTTCTGTTGTGATTTGTAATTGTGGAGAAATGATGAGTAATCCTGATTTTCTAAAGGCATATTATTCATAGAATTCACCATTTCTATCATCATTCACCTACCATCCCTGAAGAGATTTTGAATATTCATTGCCTGCTGAGTGTTTTCCACCTGTTATGAATAGTAGGAATGACTATTCCCTTCCCTCTTAGCATCGTATTACTTCAAGTACCTTAACTTATACTGGGAAAAAAGTGGATGCCTTTCATTTCTTTCATATATGCTCTTTATAAAAATCAGACTCTCAATATCATGGGCAATGAATAGCTTCAGATTTTTCAAAAAGTTAAATTGTAACAATGAAAAGTTAGGAGCTTAGTGAGTGTTGGCACAAGCCTTTTCGTTTGTAAAAAATATATACATTTCAGTCTCATTTTCAAATTAGTGGTTAGCCTTTATCAAGTTCAATAAAATAATGTTTTCAAAAGATCAGTCATTACTTCTAAAGACAACTTCCTGTATTTAAAGACCTTGCAAGTCTCACCATTTTGATAATATATAAGATGTTTAATAATAAGAACAAATGATTCACAATTTTATTCAACATTATAAACATGAAGATATAATTTTAATGATCAAATTCCTATAAATATAATGGAGATTACATAAAATATTCTTGAAATGCAAATATAAATCAATCATTAAGATATAAATGGGCCGGTGAGGTGGCGCTAGAGGTAAGGTGTCTGCCTTGCAAGCGCTAGCCAAGGAAGGACCGCGGTTCAATCTCCCGGAGTCCCATATGGTCCCCCCAGAGGCGATTTCTGAGTGCTTAGCCAGGAGTAACCCCTGAGCATCAAACAGGTATGGCCCGACACTCCTCCCCCACAAAAAAGACATATAATGATAATGCTCCAACTTTTATATTTTTAGAAATAAAAGAAAATTTCTACATTTTTCCAATACATACTTAGTTGTATTCTAAATGTATTTTAAATTAGTACAAGTTTTGTACTAACAAATGAATGTATTAACAAATGAATCACGCTTTCCTTAGACACACCCACTACCTCAAAATCTAAAAAAATATTATTCAAAATATGATTCAGAGTGACTGTATCATTCCTTATATTTCCATCGTCAAAAATTATTTTTATAGTTAGAATAGAGGATATAGGTATCAGAGTATATGTAGAGGAGTTGAAAGATTGTATTATATTTTTCTACATGTATTTCACTAGAATTGTTAATAGGTGTTTTATACAAAGTACAGGTCTGAATCCCAGTCATAAATAACTGTATTTTCACAGTGACTACATTTTAAAAGTTAAAAAATATTGGGAAAATGTATGGCTTAATGACTGAAAATGATCAACTGTATGTGCAATAGTCTCCAACTTTTGAACATATTGACATACTAATATTCCTCGCTTAATGACCTACCTGTTTAGCAACCGCTAGCACTTAAGACCATCACTTCACTATACCTACTTTCCTAACTTTATGTTCTGTAATACATTGCAGTATCGTGTGTAAATTATACAACCTATGAAAATTAAAACAAGTGGAAGTTTTCAGTTTGATCTTTCTCACTATTTTACTTATTCAGAATAATATATTGTCAAGTACTATGTATATACTGTACTACTGTATACAGTACATGCAGTTCCTCACTTAAAGATCCAGTTTGCTTAGTGACCAAGTCATTGAACCAGAACTTGGTCCTTAAGCGAGGAGTATCTGTGTATTATCTTACAAAAGACTGGATGCACTGTGAGAAACAGATTTTTTACTCTGTTTATCTCAGTATTTTTTCTTTTTAGTTTTATAGTAAGGATAGTTGCTCTTATAATGTGGCTAGTAAAGGGAAATATAGACATTCCCAACTCTTAAAAAAGCACCTGGAAATGACAGACTAATACAGCAAAGTAACAGGATACCAGACAAACAGAAAATTCTGTTACATTCTTATATGCAAACAACAAGCAATAAACTACAAAAGTTAGACATAAAAAAGACAATTCTTGGACTGAGGTGGCTAGGGAAGAAATGATGGGGAAGGGATCTTGAAACACTGATGTAAGAATTTACATAGAAACTCTGTAACTATAAAATGACTTCAATAGCATTGTAAACTGTGACTCTTAATTAATTAATAAAAATAGAATAGTGTTAAAATTATAAAGTACCTAGGAATCAAATGAATCACGCTTTCCTTAGACACACCCATTACCTCAAAAACTAAAAAAAAAAAATAATGCAAAATATGATTCAGAGTGACTGTATCATTCCTTATATTTTAACAAAGGAGGTGAAAAGTTTTTCATAGAAAACTGTAAAACACTTAAGCAAGAAATAGAAGAGGCATCAGAACATGGAAAATGCCCACGAATTAGCATAATCAAAGTGACCATCCAACCCAAAGTATCATTCAGATTCAATGCAATACCCATACATAAAAGATAGCATTCTTCAAGGACTTAGAAAAAATACAATAATACCCTAGGGCTGGAGCTATGCGAAGCAGGTTAGACATTTGTATTGCACACAGCAGACTCAGGTTTGATTCCCAGCCAGGAATTATTTGTGAGTGCAGAGTCAGGAGTAACCTCTGAGTACTGCCAGATGAGACTCCAACCCCCTCCCAAATACAGTAACATTCATATGAAAACATAAATTCCCCAAAAATAGCTAAAGCAATTCTGAGGAAAGAAGGGAGAAGTAGTATTCCCTCATTTAAAAATCATACTATAAACTATAGCAATCAAAACAATATGGTACTGGGATAAGCATAGGAGATAAAACAAAGGAAATACTATCAAGAGTCCAAAGATAATCCCTAAGATATAGGAATAGTTAATCTCTGACAGCATATCTAGGTGCATGACATGGAACAAGTAAAGTGTTTTCAACATGTAGAGTTTGGAAAATTGAACAGCTACATGCATACAAAGAAGAAGGAGGAGGAAGGAAGTGGCTAATAAAAAAAGAGAAAAAAAACTAATTTGCATTACGCCATTCACAAACATTCAACGTTTTCTAATAACAAGAGATTAGACCAGAATACATAAAAACACTTATGAAAACAGAAGTCTCCTGGATATAACTTTAGAGGAGTCTTTAATCACTCAACTGCTTTGGCAAAGAAAGAAAAAGAAAATAAATGTGAATACATAAATAAAAAGTTAACTAATACATTAAAATTGAATGTTTTAAAGGACAAAAGAAGCAAAACTAAGTAAAAAGACTTCTGAATTAATGGGAGAAAATATTTTAAGCTCATATATCAAAAGGACATCCAAGATATATAAAATACAAAGTCCAACAACAGAAATACCAATAACTCTATAAAAATTACACAAAAGATAAGTGGACACCTCCTTGAAGAGAGACATAGTTTTACAATAGACATATGAAAAATATTTTTATCTTGCTGGGCCGGGCGGTGGCGCTGGAGGTAAGGTGCCTGCCTTGCCTGCGCTAGCCTAGGACGGACCGCGGTTCAATCCCCCGGTTTCCCATATGGTCCCCCAAGCCAGGAGCGACTTCTGAGTGCATAGCCAGGAGTAACCCCTGAGCGTCACTGGGTGTGGCCCAAAAACCAAAAAAAAAAAAAAAAACACCTAGAAAAATATTTTTATCTTGTTATGGGATATGCCAATCATAAAACTCATGAGATTTCTTCTAACACCAATGAAATAGCATATATACATATGTAATATATAATATGTAAATAGCATACATATGTATAAACAAAAATCAAAGATAGGAAAAAAGGGAAATGGAACATGTTTTAACTCCTTTACCAGTAACTATACAGATCTGCTGCTGTTCTCGTTGTCATCATTTTTGCAAAATTTTATGAAATTATATTTGTAAAAGATGATGCACAATAATTATGTATCATTACACATGTAATCTTTGTATTGTTCTAGTTTACAAGCTAAAAATATCAGTCGAAGTGAATGCACACATGGACCAATCATCCAGATAGCATCTAAAGCATAATACCAAGATATGCTTAGATCAGAGTCTGTATTTAGTTAGAGATATGCCACTGCCAAGGAGGAAATCCATCATCAGATTGAAAGTCTTAGAATGAAGACAATATCTAGCCACCTGCTGTCTTTTGGGGGGGAGAGATTTTCCAAATTGTTTAAATAATGAAGAGACTGGGAAGGATGTTTCAGGCATAAAATGCAATAGTAGAGAAAAATGTTAATATAACAGAAACAGCAGCTTGAAGCTCTAAACTAAAATGATTGTTTCTCATTTGAACTTAAAAGAAGAAGATAGGGCCCAAAAACAGCCTGTTCTTGGTCATTTGCAGGATTGTATGATTCTACATTCATACAAACTTTCAACTTCTTTACCTTAGTTTGATCATTGTGAGAGTGGCAAATGTTGGACTATTTTAAATGACTAATTGCAAGCATGTCATCTTTGTTTCATAGGGTGTCCCTTTTGGGGGGATACATCTGGCAGTGCTAAAGGGCTATTCTTGTCTGTGATCAGGAATGGCTCCTGGCAGTGCTCAGAGGACCTCTATGTGGTGCCAGAAATTCAAAGTCCAGAATGATGGCTGATACAGCCATATGCTGCAAGGCAAATGGCTGACATCCTGTACTATATCTTGACTCCCAAAATATTTCACCTTATTTACTTAGAATTATACATTAAAAATTGAATTTCTATACATCAAAAATGCTGCAAAGATAAATAACAAGATAACAGGAAATATACTTTGAGTCAATTTACCCTGGCTTTTATTTTGTCTACAATTGAATGATAAGTGTCTAAATTAGTGTTTTACATACATAGGTATTTAAAGATTTAAGCTATTTTGAATGCGTATCTATGTATTTTTTCAAACCCTAGTGAATTTGAGAAAGACTGAACTGAATTTAGCAAGAAACAGTTTTCTAGTCTTGTTCCCATGGTATTTGGAATTACCTTTTTATTCATTGCGATTTATTTACTTAAATGCCTGAGGTCTTAATTAAAACTGAACAAGAGGGCTGAAATATTTGAAATTATAGAGAACTCTTTCCATTTCTGAATCTTCTAGGTATCACTCCTATCCCTGGGGCACCAAGACTTACCCAACCAAAAGAGGAAAAGACTGCATTTGAAATGGAGTTGTTCTTTCCGGTCAAATTCAAGTTTTGGACCTCAGCCAGTTAAATCCAGGAATTGGGTGCTGCTGCTAGAAAAAAAAAAAAAGAAAGAAAAGATCAAGATTCCAAGGTGCCTACAAGACCTCTTTCTGGAGGTTGGGTTCTGGACTCTAAGACAACTTGCAGTACTTGTAGGTTCACAGAACGAAAGGATTCTGCATGCTCCTGGGAGAAAACACTGCAAGATTCATCTCTGGGAAGAATGCCTGATTCTCACAGAACCCTTCTCAAAGTTAAAAATAATCCCTATAATGTTTTTAAAGTCATATTTTATACTTAGGTTGCTGAAACTATGTTTAAAGGCATATAGTCTTCTGTGTACAAAAATGATAGTTTTAGATAGAGAAAGTTATAGGGCCCAGAATAATAATATACTGGGTTGTTTCACTGTAATCCCCATTGTTTTTATTATCTTAAAAGAAGTTCACAATATACGTTTCATTTGGGGGGGTGTTGTCTTCATAAAAGGATTGGTTCTATCTCAACCACTTGGGTGTTAGTGGTCTTGAACCATGACCCGATGTAGACAGTATTTGTAACCTTGCACAGCCTCTGGGAATAACTGTCCAAAATATCAGATTTAGGGTAGACTAATAGGTATATATTGATGTACAGTGTATATATATGTATATGTACATATGAGGGGAGGAAGGATATCTTGATTAGGCTAATGCTTTGCTGCTAATCAAACTTATAGTGTTTTTAGAGCACTTTGAGGAACGTATATAATTTATGAAAGAGATGCTATATTTCTTATTCTAAGAAATTATTCTAAGCCCCTCCTTCCTGCTAAAATGACTTACGTTGTTTAAAAAGTTTTTATTGTTGTGAACTTGAAATGAAAATAAGTTTATAATTAAAGCATGTTCTTTTTTATTTAATTGAAATTCCCCTAATAAGAGAAATCAGATGCCAAACAGTATCCAATTCTTATGTAAGAAGATTTATGAAATTAAATTATTCGATTCATAATGAGCTAAGAATCTCTTCATCTGGATTTTATAACTGGCATGAGGTCAACAAAAGCTCAGATTGCCAAATCGAACTGCACTTCTAACTTCTTAAAGAACATTTTAATTCTATATAATTAGTAACTGAAAGCTGAAATTATGCTTTTAACTTGTTCTTCTCTGAGTTCTCTTTATTTATATTTACATATTTTACATATTTACATATTTTAGGGTGATTAAAACTAATGTCGCTGAATATTTTTAGTGGTTGAATCATAACACTTAGAGTTTAGAAAAATATCTTAATGTAAATATATTACTATTTTTATAATTAGTATGTATAATACTTATATGATCTAAAAGCCCTTTAACACACATCTTTGAATATCTAAATTTTGCCAATGAATATTTAAATCAAATACACTGTAACTTACAATGAACAGTAAGGAGCCAGTTCAGTTTCAGCATCAAATCTATTTATCCATACATGAAATTGACATATGGAATCAGAATGTTTGGTTTTTGTTCATTTATCCATGCAAACATTTATCCCTGCTTAATTTTTATTTTGTTATTATTGTCATTGTTTTGGGGCTACAGCTAGTAGCTGTAGGGGTTTACTCCTCTCTCTGCACTCAGGAATCACTCCTGGGGACTTCAGGGGTCATTTGGGGTACCAGGGATTAAATCCTGGTGGGCCATGCAAGACAAGCTCTCTGTGGTCCTCTTTTTGGTATCTTTTTAACTTATGAAACAGGTACTTTTCTTCATTGCAGAGATAGCATGGACTGAGAGGGCCACACATGTCACATCAATTGTGATAGAAATCTTGAAAACCAAGTATAGGGAGAAGTAAGTCTGAGAATAGTTTTTCCTCTGATGATAATGTACAGGAAATGAATTTATGAAGTAGCCACAATTAAGTAAGTAAAGGAAAAGGATTTCTCTGAAGGTGTTTCTTATTTTTGGTTGTAGAGGACCCAGGACCTCCTGCAGGCAAAGCATACTTTATTATTGGGCCTCCTCATGTTCCCGGTGTTTTTAAAAATGCAGACAGTTGGGCTTTTTAACCAGAAAGGTAACAAAATATCTAAAACACCCACTGAAACCATCTTAATGACGTTGGTTATTCTGAAATCCAGAAAGAATAGACAAAAGTAAGCAAAGGATTGTCATTTTAAACAATTGCTTCAGGGCCTTTCACTAGACTAGTTAGTGGGTTCTTTTGCCAAGATAATAAGTGTTACTTGAATCCCAGCTCACAAACCAGTGTCACCTACTCAACATTCTACCAGGGTGAGATTAGACCTCTGAGAGGAAGTTGGGACCCACGAAGAGCCACATTTAGTTTAGAAAATCACATGTCAACCAATTACATGTAAATCACATTAATTTTTTTAAAAAAAAAACCCACTTTCTAACTTGCAGGGGGGAACCTCTTCCCTTGAGACAAAACAAACACCATCATTATGTGTGAACTATTTGAACTGTTACTTGAACTTAATCAGCGTCATAATCTTTTCTTGGTCCCATTTACTCTTTCTCCCTTCTTGTAGGATTTAAAATTTATATAACTATTGTATAATTTTATTTGTATGTGAAGATCCACGTGAACTTATCACATTTTCCATCACTGAATACTCCTATGGAGAAAAGTAGGAACCTGTCAGCAGATTAGTTTTGGCACAAAAATATTCCAATTCACTATATTTTGATCTACTTGCTTTTTCTGAATCTGTACTCTTGAAACTCATCTGCTTTTTATAAACCCCATTTTATGAACCCCATTTTCAGGGAAGTGGCTGCAGAAGGTATATGTGCTTGATGGATTCTCATAATGTTTTCATCCATATGTGCTGTTTCATTGGAGACCTTCAGGGAAAAGTAGTATGTACCCTGTACTTCTAGATGAATTGCAGAAGACTACTAGAGAAATGAAGCAAGAGTTTAATATGGTCCTTCCTTTGGCTTTGGGCTTTGGACCTTGTGCATTCTCTGTCTGACATTCAAAAGTAAAAACAAAACAAAACCAGAACAACACTGCTACAAAGTTTACCTGAATGATGAAACCGATTCAGAATTAATGTCTTCCGAGAAGACACTAATTGGCCATCTGTGAAACATTAAATGTTCTCAATTTTATTCAGAAACAATGATTTGATATAATTCTTGCAATACCGCATTAAGATATGTGAAGGCAATAAGATTGTTAAGTCCAGTTTTTCAGTATTAATATGCATACATTCCATACCCTTGTATTTTGATTTGCTGCTTTGAAAAATATACTCATTATCTTTCCTCTTTTGTTTTTGGAATGGTGAGGAAAGGTGCATAGGAAACAAGATGCTGGATTCCTATAGAAATAGCTTAAAATATTTTTTCAATCCACTTCCATTGTTTGCCTTTTATGATATGTATTCAGGAGCACAGAAATCAACTGTGAGAGACTCTGGAAAGGAAACAGGACAGAGGCGACATTTTGACACCCTGAAGAAGGGAACAAGGGAAGGCTTAAGCAAAGAAAATCACTATTTCTCCACAATGATCTTGTTTGGTGGGTTGACTTCTATCAAAATATGAAACATTTTATTATCAATAACTAAATGTGATGACAATGTCTATTGCATTTATACTTTATGATATCTTTCTGATTGATGGAAATGAATCTTTGAATAGATGATTTTTTTTATTGAAAGTGCTTCTGGCAATGTGCCTTTCACTTGAATTTTGTTTTTCAATTGATAGGAAGACATCAATCAGTGTCTCAGGGAAACAACTTCATGATAATAAATTCTTTTGTGTATCATTACAGTTCAATTTCATATTCTAAATATAGCTATTATGGTTGATTATGTCTCTGTTTTTATGCTATTTGGGGATTTTTAAGAGGGACAGGGAAAATTTTATGATTTAGATGGGATGACTGCTAGAAATTGCAAGCTTCTGTCAGTTTTTAAAATGATTTCTTCAGATGAAGACCATTTGTTGTAAAATGATGTAGCATTCTTGATACATGAGGTATGTTAAATTTGAACTACTTGCAGGTAGCTAATGACATACTATTTTGCTTTCAGGATTTTGGTTATATATTTTTATTGTTTTGCTTTGTTTTTCATTTTATTCTGAACCTATTCTTAATTGCCAGTCAAATAATATTCCTTTAAACTTGATAAACTGCCTTATTGAATTAACCGATTTTCACTCTATTTAGGATAATTCTTTTGGATGATGCATGTCTTGTCACTCATTGGATGGAATCACCTTTAGATTGGTCCTTCACCTGTTTTTCACCCAGTGTTTTGTTTTTGGTTTCTCATTTTTTCAGGGAGAAAAAAATGTGATTTCAGTTTTTCACAACTTCCCTATTTGCTTTCTAAAGAAAATTCCTGAATCTCTTTTATCTCCTTAGTCATGTGTGAATTATTTCCTGTGTTGGCATTTGCTTCCAAACCCATGTCCCCTAAATCCTCTGGGATTGGACCATGAAGCTTCCACTTAACTACCTCCCCACTCCTATACAATGAAACTTTTCACTGTGCCTAGAAACTATATTTAGAGGTAGTATAAGTAAATTTTAACAAATATATGAATATTTAAATTTGTTCTTTGGAAATAGTTTGCCTTTTTTCCCCTTTGAACAAGATGGATATTTAAGTTTTATAGAAAACTACTGCCATTTTGAGAGGTAACCAACAAATCTGAATAAGTACTTGAAAATTAATCTAGTGAGCTCCTGAATGAAAAAAAATAGCTGAAGATTTATTTATAAATGTGATAAACTGGTGCCATAAACAAGTGGAGATATTCTTGCATTACATATAACAAACCAAGAGGGACAAATGCTTTAAAATCTGAGCACCTTTAAGCTAGAATATGAGGGTCAATTCAAAATCTTTTTTTAACTGACAATTTAGCTTAAATTATCTTTTGGGGGGTTCGGGCCACACTCATTTGATGCTCAGGGGTTACTCCTGGCTAAGCACTCAGAAATTGCCCCTGGCTTGGGGGGGACCATATGGGACACTGATCGTGGTCCTTCCTTGATTAACATTTGCAAGGCAGACACCTTACCTCTAGCGCCACCTTGTCAGTCCAAGATTATCTTAACTGATAGTTTAGAGTAGACACTAAAAAAGAATACAAGTCAGTTTTAGCCAGAATCCTTGCATTGCATGTTCTCAGGATTTAGTGAATTTAGTGAATTCAGTGGTTTGATGGAAATATAGATGGTTTAGGGATACCTGATGTCAAAAAGTAGTATATGAAATAACTGCAGGACTACAACATTGAGGAAGGTGAGTCAATTAAACACTTGGAATTAAAAACCTCAACTTGAATTATGTCCAGAAAGTAGGATGATCCCTAGAATTGAGAGAAGCCAGAGGGTAGATGATTCTTCTTCAGTGCTGGCCACCACCCACCTGACTCATCACATGTGGTGAGCTGGTTAGATCTTTCCCCAGCATGTGGGCATCCTTGGACTATTTTCTGGACACTGAAAATCTATACATTGGCCACCCAAATAGAAGTACCAAGCTCCATAATACTTCTCAGTAACTAGCCGGCAGAATCAGGACCCCACAAAGCGTCCCAAGCCTAAGACTTTAAGGAAAATATTTCATCTACCATAGAATGAATGTGTTTTCAGTCATCCCTAACCTTAAACGGATTTCCTCAGACAACTCAAATTGTTGAGAAATTTGAAATTCATGTGTGGTTAAATGGAGAAATGGATGCCAACTTATCATTTAGCTAGGATGAGAAAAAACAAGGTATTTTACCTGTGATGAATTTTGATAATCAGGCTGTGGAAATAGCCCATAGCTTTGGTCTTCCCAAATGAAAAAAAAACTAAAATAATTCCAAATAAAGGTCTTTTCAATTATTCAGTTTATAGAATTTTACTATATCTTGAAAATAATAATAATAATAAAACATGATAGTTCCCAATCAGGTGAGAATGCGAAGAGTGAAAAACCGGTATTGTCGTCTTTTTGGTTTTTGTTGTTGTTTTGATCTTTGTTTTATTTTTCTGGGTATGATGCCATACCTGGCAGTGCTCAGAACTTACATTGGGCTCTGTGCTCATGCATTCCACTTGGCTGGGCTTCAGGGTCAAATATGTGGTGCCAGGAATTGAAACTAGATAAGCCTACATACAAGACAAATGCATTATCAATTGTGTACACTCTTTTGCACAGGAAGTTTTATAAGAAGAGAATTCCTTAATCTCCCATAATCTGGAATACCTGTTTGTGGGTATCTGTGGAGCAGAGGAAAGTGACCTCAGAACAGAAAATACTTTCATCCTCCTACCCCAGTCTCTGTTTCTTCCAGCCCTACTATCTTGTTGTCCTTCATTCCTTCTCAGATTTCTGGAAGGGTGTGTGTGAAATTTTGTAGTTGTTTTTTCCACATCTCTAAAACCCTTCTGCAGTAACGCTTCCAGTCTCAGGACAGAGAGATGAAGTTGAAAGCTTTGGAAAAAAAGAAAAATTCTCCTGTAAGAAGAATTGAATTAAAGAAAAAGCCAGCAGTTTTGATCATTTTATTTTTATTTTTTTGCTATCACATGTGTTCTGAAAAATGTTAAAGTTAAGAAGCATGTTTTCCACCTTATTGAGAAAATTCTCTTTCATTATCTCTTCTCAAGTATTCTCAGGCTTCCTCAGAGGGGGATGGGGTGGAGAGTTGGGAGGTTGTCTGTCTAGGATGGAGGCTGTCAGCTCCCTTCCTGTGTCTTTCACCTCCCTATGACAACCTTGCAGATATGCTTTTGTGGAAGACAGAGTAGAAAAAAAAAAAGTTCAGAAATGCAACTCCTTTGGTCAAACTTGTCATTGTATCATCATTCTTATTACCATTGACCAAATTGGTCACATGATCAAATCTAATGTAAGTGGGCAGTCAAATGCAGTTTTTGTTGCTGTGTGATCAATTACTATATACTAGTTAAGAACAATACATTTTGGGGGGGTAGGGTACACTGGGCAATATTCATACTTCTAGTTCTGAACTTAGGAACTACTCTTGGTGATCAGAAATGTGAGCGCATTTTGACTGTTTAACAGACTAGAATGGAATTACAGCAGGATCTGGGTTTCTTTTCCAAGCTTAAGTGATTATAGGCAGATTTAATTTCCTTGTGGTTTTTTGCTCTGAGGTATTGGTGTCTGTTTTTTATAGACACTGTCCCCTGCTGTGTGACTTTGTCCATAATGATTCACGTAAAGACAGCTTCCTTAAGGCTACTTGAGATCTCTCTCTCTCTCTTTCTCTCTCTCTCTTACACACACACACACACACACACACACACACACACACACACACACACAACTTTTTTTTTTGATTGTTGGGTCACACCCAGCAGCATTCATGGGTTCCTCCTGGCTCTATGCTCAGAAATTGCTTCTGGCAGGCTCGGGAGACCATATGGGATGCCAGGATTCGAACCACCATCCTACTGCATACAAAGCAAATGCCCTACCTCCATGCTATATCTCCTGCTCCAACAACCCTTATTTTTGTTCCTCTTCATCTCTTTCTTAGCCCTCCTGCTAGGACAGTGATAATAGAATTAAATCAAGTATATAACCTCACCACATTCTGCTATTCATTAAGAAGTCCCAGATGAAAAGGGGACTGAATTATATGAGAGAATGAGTCCCTGGAGGTCAGCAGTTAGGGTGTCCAGCTACAAGGCACAGTACAAAGGGCATAACTAAAAGTAGCTCTGAAAAATGGGGTCCTGGAATGGGAAATAACACTATCCAAGTTTTCATAGAGAAAGCTACCCCAGGAGCTCTGGAGAATGGTGGTATGAGTGGCTAATATAACCTCAGATGACAGGACCAGAGTGCCAGAACATTTCCAGTCCACATCCCAGAATTCAATTAGCTGTCCCAGTAGGTTATTTGCAAACCAAATTGAACCCAGCAAAATAGAAAAACAAACCCAGGTCATAGGCATGAAAAACAGGATCGGAAATGATTATTTTTCCAGAAGCTGGAGGAGCTGTCAGTAAAACATTCCCCACAGCCTTCAAAGGAGGCACTGCTAGTCTTACTGACTTCAGTTATCAAACAAGAACAAATAGATTGTTCTCAGTAATTACGTTTATATGACAGAAAGGAGGAATTAAGTGAATTATAGAGTATATCTTGATATAGCTACAAAATTGCAATCTTAAAAATAATCTTGTGGACAATGAATAAAGGAAAATAACTCCCAAATATAATGTTTCTATTCCTCATCTCAAAATTTCCTGTTGATTTATTATTGAAGCGGCCCCTAAATACAAATTCATTTGCTATCAAGCTAAATTATTATTAATTACTTTAGTACAGTAATTGATTTTATTATAAGCCACGCAGTGTCAATCATTTTGGGATGTGCAAAAATGCTGTTCATATAACTTCAGTAAAGACTTGTGATTTTAATGAGCATGTAGATACATATACCATGCATTGTTTCAGGTCGAGAAGTAAACTACTTAAAATATAACATTTTCCACATTTATCTGCATATAAAATAAGGAGGAGATGGAGGAAATGCCCCAAAGCACATGTGTCCATGACTCTAAAAGACCTGGATTCATACGTCAGCAGCATGATTTTCTTTTTTTTTATTTCTTTTTTATTTTTTATTTTAACACCTTGATTACATACATAGTTGTGTTTGGGTTTCAGTCATGTATAGAACACCACCCATCACCAGTGCAACGTTCCCATCACCATTGTCCCAAATCTCC
>PVKC010030968.1:0-14523 GCA_004027635.1 Crocidura indochinensis
CACCTAGATTCCAGCTCAAGAACCAAAGGCCTTTATGCCTCAAATGACCCCAGAAGCCTAACACAGAAGAGGATGGAGAAGATGGGGGATCCAAGCCTAACTAAACCCAAACTGGGGGAGAAGCTGTTTTCAGAATGTCCTACAACTTTCTTCTAGGTTAAGCTCTCGATCTTATTTGCATCAGTCATTCTGTTGCTGAATAGAATACACAGTTTTGTGTATTCTACCTGTATAGATCTTAATGCTATTCTTTTGTTCTATGCCCAACTTCAAACAGATAATTTTGTTTCCAACTTTAGTGGTTTAATATTACTTTGCACATTTCTGAGGAAATGCATAATGTTACTAGATTTTTTAAAAGTTCTCGGTTATCCTAGTGAATGTTTCTCAATTGCTGTGTTTTATATTCTTAAATTATTTCTGCAAAAATATTCTAATATCTTTGTCCATATAAGTCGATGGAAAAGGAACTTGAATACTACACACTCTTATTACTGTGTTCTTTATAAGAATGTTTCAGCAAAATTATTTTCAAACTACACACACACACATATGTATATATACACATATATAAGCAGAAATGTTCTTGCTTTGTTTAGGGAAGTTTATGGAAAAGGAACACAAATGTTCTAGATTTGTATTACAGTGCTTGATGTAAGAATGTACAGATTTTCAAATTAAGTGTATTTGCAAAAGGTTCTAATGTTTATGTTCAGAGAAGTCTATGAAAATAATTTTTCAAAGATATGGAAAAAGTTAATGAGCTTTATTGAGAATGGTGTATATAATTTAAACTTTGATGCTTTTAGAGCCAACTTTTACTGTGCCTATGCAAAATAACAACCACTTTTATAAGTTCTGATCTGTGGTTCTTGCCTTTGAGGGAAAAAAGAATAAAACTTTTATTACTTTTCTTATTTTTTTGTTTTGTTTTAAACTAAAAGGGTGGAATTGTAAGATGACACCCAGCTATTAGCTCAAGACAAAGGTATTTCCTCAACTTCCTCCTCCCTTAAACCTCTTTCTCTGGTATATAAAAACCCATTGAATAGGTACTTTTGTTTCATTCTCAACCTTTCCTTTCATGGTGGATGGGTGTTGGAATAATAAAGAAAAATAACTTTTAGCTTGGCACTTGGATACCAGGACGAAGAATCTTCACCACTATCCTACTTCTTCAGACACCTCTACATGGGCTTAGAAACATGGTGCCTGGTGTGATCTCACAAACCATGTGTTTTTATTTTACAGCTATCTGTATTTCTTCTTTGAGGAAATGTCTGTTCATTTCTTCTCCCATTTTTGATGGGATTAGATGTCTTTTTCATGTTAATTCTGTAAGTACCTTGTATATCTTAGATATTAGGCCCTTATTAGATGGGTGTTGGGTGAATAGTTTCTCCCATTCCATGGGTGGCCTTTGTATCCCAGTCAGTTTCTTTTGAAGTGCAGAAGCTTCTCAGTTTAATGTAGTCCCATTCGTTTATCACTGCTCCCACTCGTTTGGACAGTGATGCTTATTCTTTGAAGATGTTTTTGGTCTCAATATCATGGACTGCTTTGCCCGTGTTTTCTTCTGTAGAGTATCATGATATCTACAAACAGTGAGAGCTTGACATTTCTTTTTTTGACTGGATGCCTTTGATATCTTTTCCTTGCCTAATTGCTATGACAAATACTTCCAATATTTTAATTTCATTTTTAAAAAGCAAGAAATTTAATCATATTTTATTCTTATAATGAACTGGCCTCTATAGTACTATGATACCTGAATCTTGAAATTATCTTTCCACTAGTTAGAAGAAATATATAGGGGCTGGAGAGATAGTATAGAAGGTAGGGCTTTTTCTTTGCATACACCTAAACTGGAACCACATATGGTCCTTAGAACCTCTTCTTAAGTCATCGCTGAGGACAGAGTCAGTAATAAGCTCTGAATACTACTACGTGTGGCCCAAAAACTAAAACAAAAGAAGATATATATGCCTATATCTATATGAAGAAATATTTATACATACATAAATATTTATAGCATGGTAAAGAAAGCATTTTAAAAACTTAACTAGTACTATAAATTAAATATATATAAGGCAATAGCAACTACCAAGGTTTTAGTAATAATACTGATAATTAATAAAACTTTACTAATGCTACATTCCAGAGAAGTATTTAACAGGTAGAAGTATTTGGATTAATGATGATTTGGTAATTCACTATTTCTGTTTGTGTGATTTTGGAAAAGTTATCTAGTTTATATGTGCTTTCTTTGCTTACAAAGTTCTTAAAATAATAGTTTAGCACTACAGAACTATTACAATGATAATTATACACTATAGGGATGTGACAAGGGTTCATTTAGCTACTATGGTTTTCTGAGTTGTGTCTAGCACATGGAATATATTAAAAATGTTTGCGATCACTAGCTATTAAGTTTTGTCTAGGACTAGCTCAAAAATTATTGGGCCCGGGAGATACAATGGAGGTAAGGTGATTGCCTTTCATGCAAAAGGTCGTCAGTTTGAATCCCGGTGCCCCATATGGTCCACCGTGCCTGCCAGGAGCAATTTCTGAGCATGGAGCCAGGAGTAACCCCTGAGCACTGCCGGGTGTGATCCAAAAACAAAAACAAAAATAATAATAAATAAATAAATAAATAAAAGAAAAAAAGAAAAAAATTATTTAACTGGAAATTATTTACTTTCCTAGAAAATACTCTTGCAGATAGATAACAATAAATTAACAGAGGAGTTATGCAAAGAAAATAAGTCAGAAGAAAAAAAAACATAGTATGACTTGGTCAATATTCAGTGTAATACATGGCACTGATAAGCACACAAAATAGAACAGAAAAAAGACTCACCAGGTACATTAATAGTAGAACTAAGGTAGGGAAGGAGATAAGGTTTAGAGGAGGGATTTTTGTTTTGCAGGGGTTGGGGGGACACACGGGCAGTGCTCAGGGGTTACTCCTTGTTCTCTGCTCAGAAATCTCCTGGCAGATAGGACCATATGGAATGCCAGGATTCGAACCATCATTGGCCCTGGTTTGGCTGCATGCAAGGCAAATGCCCTACCGCTGTGCTATCTCTCCAGCCCCATTTTTTGTTTTTGATTCACACCCATGATGCTCATGGATCAGTCTTGGCTCTGTGCTCAGAAATCGCTCTTGGCAGGCTTGGGGGTCATACTGGGATGCCAGGGATCAAACCTGGGTCGGCCCTGGGTTGGTGCTTACAAGGCAAACAGTCTACTACTGTGTTTTCTCTGACCCTAAAGGAGGAGTTTTGGGAACATAATAAAAATAAACAAAATGAGCATCAAAAACATGATGCTAAGTGCTGGGGAGATAGCTCAGGAGTTGGAGTGCATGCTTTCACAGTACTGTCAGGTAGTCCTGGTGATCCCCAACACTAAAGATCCTGAGCATTGAACCATCCTTCCTGATTGTCCAAGCATTGTTGAGCATAGATCCCAGCCCTCCCTCACCCCTACCCAGAACTGCTTTGGAAACTTTGAAACTCTTGCACATAATATGATCTCTCAAATATCAGGTGCTTTTTGACATTTATTTTCCATTTAGTTTATCAACAAAATTCTTATTAAAGCTTCCATATTTTAGCAAATATTTGAAATTATTATTTTAAAAGCCTTAATCAATTATTATTTTAAGCCTTATTTTACGACCATTCTATAATGTAAAAAAGATAGCACACAATATGAAGGATCTTCTCTTCCTCTTCTTCTCCCTCATTACTCTTCTTCCTCCTCTTTTTCTCTTTCCTGTTATTCATTGATGCTAGTGAGCTAGCACAGGGCCTTCCTTAATCATGTACTAGAAACCTGTGCTCTATTACTGAACTACATCCCTGGGCAACAATCATTTTGTAGTTTTTGTTTTGGGGCTACACATGGCTATGCTCAGGTCTTTTTCCTGGCACTGTGCTCAAGGGTCTCTTTTGTCAGGGCAGGACAGTATGGAGTGCCAGGGATGGAACCAAGTTTTGCTGTGCATGGCAAATGCCCTACCTCTAGACTCTTCCCAGGCCCTAAGAATCCTTCTTAACTAGAGCTGCTCAAATATGAGTCAGATATTTTCAGTGAACTTTAGGTTCTTCTTCTTTCTGTTCTATCATCCTGGTGTGTCTGTGGCCATCTGAGTACATGATGGCTCATCCACTTCTAGAATGCCCTTTGTGCTCATGGCAAGAGAAGGAATATAGCTTTTCTCAGCTGATAAATGATAAAAATCAAATCAAGTATATTTAAAGATCTAGTTGGCTTTATTAAATGACTCATAGGTTAGAGAGCATTCCATGTAGCAAGTGAATACTAGCTCTAAGGAGCTGTACAAAATGGAATATTTGTAATAGTCAAGTTAAGGACCAGGGAACTATTAAGCCTTATTTCTACATTTTTTTAGGGAATGGGGAATAAACTGTGTGGAATTGTGTCATTTTCCTTTACATTAATGTTTATGTGTTAACACAAACAATTTTTGGAGATACCCAAAAGTGAGATTGCTACACTCTACGGTAACTTTATCGATCACTTCTGGAGTAAATACCATAATATATTCCCAATTGATTGCACCAATTAATGTTCCTATAGACTAGCCATTAAGTGTTGGACATAGCCCAGGGAACTCTACTTTTGGCATTTTTTTTTTTTCACACAGCTAAGCAGTTACCTTTAAAAGGTCTTTTTTCAGAAGGGTCTCCTGCAACTAATAACTCTTGAACTTTTATGTGGCCACTCTTGTTACTTTTGGTTATGTTTAGGTACATGGATCTCTGAACTAAATTAGAGATTTTTTGCCTTGTTTTGTTTTGCTTTGTACTTCTGTTTTTATGGGCCATACCTGGTGGTGCTCAAGGCATATTCCTAACATTACACTCAAGATTATACCTGGTGGAACTCAGGAACCATATGGAAGGCTGGGATTGAACCTGAACTGGCCTATTTAAGGCAAGTTCCCTACCTGCTGTACTATGGTTCCAGTGTAAGAAATTTAATTTTTTTCAAACATGAGGGAGAGAGAGAATATTGAGCAATTATCTAATAGTGACTGCTAAAAACCTTCTAACTCATGGCTTGCACTTCTTTGATGAGAAATCATGGCTGGCCTCTGAGTTGTTGGCCTGAAAAAGGCAAGTCACAGTCATGAAAATCTCATGTCATTACAGGTTCAAATATATAGCTTCAATACCTCTTCTAGTAATAAAGATATTTTCAATTTATATAAGGTAATTTTTCTGGTTATTTAACAAGTTTGTGGGATTTTAAAATGTATTAAAACTGCTTCAAATCCATCACTGCCATGAATGAGCTTAGGAATATTTGCCAGAAGCCAAACATTTAAACATCTTTAACCAGGCTATCAGAAAACTACAATTACTTTCCGGAAAGAACTGCTTGATGTGTGACATTAAGATGCAGTTCCCCAGGCAACTGAACAACTTCAAGCGAGATACTTTCAAGAACGATAGAGCTTCCATGAATTGCTAGGATCTTACACAATTTGCAACACCTTTTATTTATTTCTCATTGACAGTTAAATTACCACTTGAAAGCATCTGCTGACTAAAAAACAAATCTACTCTGAATAAAACAGGCATCTTCCAGAAAAAAATATCACACTTATAGAGGCAATTGGGGAGAAAGCTTGAACAGTAGGAAAATGTGTGACTGGAATGGACAATCTTGCCCATTAGACATGGCTGTATTGGAGATGGGATCATTGCAGATTTGTGTTGGTTACTGTCTAGAACATCTCTATCTCAGATGACAGAAGGTAGACCCAGTGTGCTCTTTATTAATGAATCTGCTAACCTTTCTGGTTGAATCATGCTTCTTCAGAATGCCTTGTTGGAAACATAGTGCAAGGTCATTTATTCTTTACTTTTCATGTTTTATTTTGTGTGGGGGGGAGACACAACGGGTGGTGCTCAGGGTTTACTCCTGACTATATATTCAGGGGTCACTCCTGGTGGAATTTGGGGGAACCATATGGTGTACCAGGGAATGAATTTGGGTTGGTTGTGTAACAGGCCTTACTCACTGTGCTACCCTTTCAACCCAGAGTAAGAACATTTCATTGTTAACATTTTTCAGTGAAATAATAGACTGAGCTCTAATTTGTATTTCTACAAATCAGATTTGGCACTAACATTTTTTTTTCATTCCAGACTTCAGTATTTCCAATATGGTTTTACCTTACATAATACAATCTTTTACTCAAAACTTGAACTAGAGTGCTATAGAGATAGTATAAAGGTTAAGGCCCTTATTTTGCATGCAAATCAATCCTAATTTATTCCCTGGCATCATGTATAGACCTAATGCATTGCCAGGAGTGATCCCTGAGCATGAACAAGAGTAAAGCCTGCACACTGCCCTGTGTGACAAAAGTCAAAAACTCAAAATTTGAAATTGTACACTTATGAAATCACAGTTTAGAAATATTTGGTTATTTGACTTCCAATTAATTTTCTACTAATGATAAGAGGTAATACTTTAACTTTCTCTGGTCTGTATTTTAATTCCTGTAAGTTAACCATCACATATATTCATTTGCATGGAATTTTCTATAGTTAAAATGATTTTCATGGAATTGTATATCATTAAATTATTTTTATTATAAACATCTTTGCTGTTAGAAGCAATTAACATCTATTGCTTATTTATAATAAACCTAGTTCTGTTGCTAAACTCTATTAGTGGTTCTCAAACAGATCCTTAAACAGGGGCCCAGTTCACTGTCCCTCAGACCGTTGGAAGCTGGGCTATAGTAAAAGCAAAAATTATGAACAAATCCCTATGCACACTGCATATATCTTACTTTGAAGTGAAGAAGCAAAATGGGAACAAATACAATATGTGGCCCGTGAGCCATAGTTTGAGGTTGCATGGTTTACATTGACTGTCTCAACTTCACAACAAACCTATGAGGAAGATCCTATTTAGATAGAAGAATGACTAATGCAAATGTTATACATTACTGAGTTAAGGGGAATAGAATGAAAATTTTACCTTTTATGGAAAATATTCCCTCATGCAGACATTGAAATGCTTACCAACAAAACGACATCCTGCTACTTCTTTAAATAAACTTCTTTGTGCTTATACAGGTACTAGTAATTAGTTGTTTGGGGGCCACACCCATTGTGTTCAGGGCTTACTTCTGGTTGTATGCTGAGGGATCATTTCTGGCAGGTCTCAGGGTATAGTTTGGGGATGGAAACTGGATGGACCATGTGCAAGACAAGTACCTTAACTCTTGCATTATATCTCTGGCCCAGAACAAGTAGTTACTGTATCTTGTCCTTTAACTTGTCAATATTGGTCACTTCTCACCCTTTCCATCCTGGATCAAGTTTTTCTTGTAAGCTTGAATACAAATGCCTGGAAACTTAATACATTCTGACAAAAGAGTTAATGTGTTACAGATACTGGACACCTCAAAAAGTGAGAACAACAGGACCCTGGACCAGTTGTAGCCAAGTAAATTCAAGATGGAGGACAAGAAAATAGTGAATGACTTGCAATTTCATTAAATGCTCATTGTAATACATCTATACCATAAAATCGCCCTCACTGATGACATGAGTTTACAATTGCCAGGATAACCCCAGGAGATGATTAAATATGATTATAATTTTAGTGACACCTTGATTTCAGGAAATCAACAGCCCCCAAACCTACCTCTTGTCTGAAATTTCAGACATATTCTATCTCTTACTGAGTTACTCCATTTTTATATATCCTATATATAAATTAAAAATCGGTGTAGAAATAGTACAGCTTTCTTCAGAGTATTTCTGCTTTCTGACTTTCTGAATGCATTCTCTCAGGAGACTGTCTTACTTAGTGACTACTTTCTTTAAGTGATTGTATATCTAAATCTTATAAAATGATTTTCCATACTTGATTAATCTGATTTATTCTTAAATTTTTTCCCTTTAGGAAGTCAGGAGGATGTTTATAAAGCAGTCTCACTGCTTTAGTCCTGACCACATTTTTGCTACACTATTATAGAACTAGGAATCTGTTTTGAGACGAATAAATTCCATCTTGCTTCTAAGTTGCTGTGTTGACTTCCAGGTAAAAAATAAACAGTCTAAGACAGAAACTGGCTTCTTACTGCAATCTTCTGTCTGAAGACTTTTGTCCATAGGCGATAGACAAATATTCTGAACCAATCCCAGTGTTTCACTACAAATGACCTACTCTCTGGCTTTTTCCTGGTCTGATTCTTTACAAAACGTTTTTTAAAGAGGTGCCACACCTGTCAATGCTCAGGCAATGCTCCTGGCTCTGAGCTCAGGGATCACTTTGGCAGGCTTGGGGGAATCAAAAAGAATGACAGGGATCTACTCCAGGTTGGTAGTGTGCACCCTATCAATTGTACTATCTCTCTAGCACTTTATCTGAGTCTTTAAAATATTTCTATATTCTAACATTGATGAATCATCCCACCTTCCTTGGGTCATGAATCTGAATCACGATTCCTCTTGAATCAACATCTTTCTTGTTGTTATCCCTGAATCATAATATTTATTTTTATATTAAAAATGAAACTAGGGGCCAGAGAAATAGCATGGAGGTAGGGCATTTGCCTTGCAAGCAAAAGGGCAGTGGTTCAAATCCTGGCATCCCATATGGTCCCCAGGGTCTGCCAGGAGCAATTTCTGAGCTTAGAGCCAGGGGTAATCCCTGAGCACTGCCTGATGTGACCGAAAAACGAAAAAGAAAAAAAAAAGAAAGGAAGGAAGGAAGGAGGGAAGGAAGGAAGGAAGAAGGCAGGTAGGAAGGAAGATAACTCAAAAAGGATTAGAGAGTCAGAGCAATAGCACAGCAGTTAAGGAGTTTGCCTTGCATGTGGTCGACCTAGGTTTGATTCCTGGCATCCATATGGTCCCCTGAACATCATCAAAGTGACCCCTGAATACAGACAGATCCAGGAGTAACCCCTGAGCAATGTTGGGTATGACCCCCAAACCAATAAAATAAAATAAAATAAAAATAAAAGGAATTAGACTGCATGCCTTACTTTGGGGGAACACTGTCTTTGACTCCTCGCATCAAATGGTTCCCACAAACTGCCAGGACTGTCTTCAGAGCACTGACTTGGACCAGAAATAGTGCTCATAGAACTTCTAGATGTGTTCCAAAAACCAAGTGTGTGTGTGTGTGTGTGTGTGTGTGTGTGTGTGTGTGTGTTTGTATGTGTGTATGTGTATTTGTGTATGTGTATGTGTTTGTGAGAGAGAGAGAAAGAGAGTGCTTTACTTCTCAGGCTTTTCTCTCTCTAGATTCACATTTGATATAAATCCTAGTATAGAATGAGGAAAATGTTCTCTAGGGGGTTTGTGACATGGATAAGGTTTGAAGAAATTACAAAAATGGGGCTCATTGCCTCTTATAGAGGGCATGCGAGTGATCCTCACAGGGCAGTCAGTATCTTAAGGAAGATAGGAGGAGACCAAAGTTCCAATCCTTACCCTCCATAATCAAGATTGAAGAAAGCTTCACATTGAGCTCTCCTCTGAGATTTGTATACTTAGCACTCCTTAGTGCTTCTACTCAGTCAGTTTGTCTGGCCTTTTAAATAGCTAATCAAGAAATGGGAACCATGGGGCCAGGCGGTGGCGCTGGAGGTAAGGTGCCTGCACTAACCTAGGACGGACCGCGGTTCGATCCCCCGGTTCCCCATATGGTCCCCCGTGCCTGCCAGGAGCGACTTCTGAGCGATTAGCCAGGAGTAACCCCTGAGCGTCACCGGGTGTGACCCAGAACCAAAAAAAAAAAAAAAGAAATGGGAACTTGAATTTTGCTCTTTCTGACCATATTTCCTGTGTTTAAAAGATCATGTAGCATATTCAAAGAAACATGGCTAAAATAGCTTTCCCAGAAATCAGGTAATTGCCTGATTTCCAACTCTAGATACTAGGGTCAGCTTTTCAGTTGGATCTGTGATGAATTCTGGGTTTCACTGGGATCTGTAATTGAGATTGCCTTAGAAGATGACTACATAGAGTTTATTTAGAACAGTAACAGTTCAGTGCAATGAAAGGGCATTCAAATATGAACTTACAGCTTTTTTTTTTTTAACTAAGAGCTGGTCAAAAACTTGGCTAAGTGGAATCCTACTAGAAATGCTATTTGTAATAGAAATATATTTATTTTGGACTGAAGCGATAGCACAGCGGTAGAGCATTTGCCTTGCATGTGGCAGATCCAGGACTGATCTAGTTCAATCCCTGGCAACCCATATGGTCCCCCTAGCCAGGAGCGATTTCTGAGACATAGCCAGGAGTAACCCCTGAGCATCACCGGATGTGGCCCAAAACTAACAACAAAAACAAAAAGAAATATATTTATTTTATTTTATCATTTATTTTTGGGGGTGTTTTGGGTCACACCTGGCAGCGCTCAGGGGTCACTCCTGGCTCTACACTCAGAAATCACCCCTGGCAGGCATGGGGGACCATATGGATGCTGGGATTCGAACCACCATCCTTTTGCCTGGAAGGTAAATGCCTTACATCCATGCTATCTTGCTGGCCCCTATTTGTTTTATTTTATTTTATTGTCCCTCAATTCACAATACAGACCAGGCAAAGGGCCTGGGTTGAGGTGTATATGGGGTGCATTTACTGTACCTCCTCTTTCTATACAGTATTTATTTTCTTTTAATTTAATAGAAGTTAAAGTATCTGAGGCAATTGTAAAGAAACTTATTTTGAAAAATAATCTACATAGAAAAGTTGTGAAGAAACTTATTTTGAAAAATAATCTGTATAGAAAATTAAATCTATATTTCTCTCTAGAGAAACAGAACACACATACATAATACATATACATATATATATATATATAACTAATAGAAATTATACAAAAATGAGAGAGCATTATAGAAACTGGCTCATATGATTATGAAGGATAAGAAGCCCCATAGTCTACTATTTTAAAGGTACAAGAAAGCCAGTAATTTATTCTTAGTCTAGGTTTAAGAACAGAGGCAGAGGGCCCGGGAGATAGCATGGAGGTAAGGCAGTTGCCTTTCATGCAAAAGATCATTGGTTCGAATCCCAGTGCCCCATATGGTCCCCCGTGCCTGCCAGGAGCAATTTCTGAGCATGGAGCCAGGAGTAACCCTTGAGCACTGCGGGTGTGACACACAAAAAAAAAAACAAAAACAAAACAAACAAAAAAAAAGAACAGAGGCAGAGGGTAGGATGGGGTGTCATATCCTCATATTCAGATCCTCAACAGTCTGGATGATTCCTACTCAGATTAGGAAGAGCAATCTTTGTTACTCAGTTTGCCAATTTAAATGCCAGTCTCATTGTTTCTCTCAGAAGTAGTGCCACCAACTATCTGCTATCTCGTAGCTCAGTCATGTTAACACAAAAAATCAACCAGAACAATGAGTAGTTATTTCTTCTACCACCATCAATAGTTCTTTAACAACTCTTCTAAAGTTAAACAAATGTAATCTATGTAAAGTTTTGATCTTTTTACACCTGGTTTTACTTTAAGTAATAAAAACAAGGGCCATAGAAATAGTACAGGGGTAAGGCATTTGCCTTGCATAAAGCTGACTCTGATTCCAGTCCCAGCACTTGAGCACTACCAAGAATGATCCCTGAGCACTGGCAGGTGTGGCCCAAAACAACAATAACTGTAGTAAAAATTGTGCTCATGTTCCTCTCCCCAGTGTTGTCTGGTTAGTTCTATTATATCATCATCATAGTCACAGCATCATTGTCATCATTAGTCATAGAAATAGTAGTTTGGGGCCATACCTAGCGATACTCAAATGCTATTTCCAGTACATTGCTTGGGAGGAAAGTCAGACCTGGCAGTGTCCCTGAAACTATGTGGTGTCAGGGATCCAACCCATGCATCCAGAATGCAAAACATGGACACTAGTTTTGTGAACTAGCTCCCTGGTCCCATTATTACTATTTTGTTTGTTATTTTTACATTTTTGGTTTTTGGGCTACACCTGGATGTGCTTAGGGATTTCTCCTGGCTCTGTGCTCAGGTATCACTCCTGGTGGTGCTCAGGGAACCATGTACTATGTCAAATCAGCCATGTGTGAGGCAAGCACCTTATCCACTGTACTATCTCTCAGCCCCCTCCCTGTATTATTCTTTTATTGTTCAGCTTCATACCATTCATGTTCTGTTCTTAGCAGTGTTACTCAAAGTTCTTTACTATTTACTCTATACTTACTATTGTGTGTGGGCTGTGTGTGTGCTTGAGGCTGTATTTGAGTCACAAGCAGAGATACTCTGGTTCTATGCTCAGGGATCATCCAAGTGGTACTTGGGGGAACCATATACTGTGTTGGGAACACATGAAAGGAAACACCTTATTTCCTATGCTTTATATTCAGCCCCTAGTATTCTTTATATATTTAAATATTCTGAATTGATTTATATTTAAATGATTTCATATTTACTTATTCTAGTTCTTGATTCTGAGCATATCTTTTGTGGTGGTTTTGTGCGTGCGTGTGTGTGTGTGTGTGTGTGTGTGTGTGTGTATGTGCAGTTTTTGTTTCTTTGGCTGATTTTTGGGTCACACCAGCAGTGCTCAAGGGCTAACTCATAACTCTGCTCAGAGATCAGTCCTGGTGGTGCTCTAACCAATTTGGCTGCATGCAAAACAAGTGATTACCTTACCCATTGTATTCTCTCTCTGGCCCCTATTTTGATCATCTCATATGTAAAAGTTCTCAGAGTTTATTCATGTATGAGATTATATATATACATATACATATACATATATATTGCTCTGATACTTGAATAATTTCCATAAAGCAATTTCTCTGGTCTCTTCCCAATTTTTTGGCACTTCATATTTCTGTAGAAATCAATAAACTAGTTTATTATCTTCTTGAGTCCTTTTAGGTGGTTTGTTGTTTTTATCTGAACGTTTGGAATACTATATATCATTGAAATCTATTCAGCTGGTGCCAATCATTGTTTTCAATTTTTTTAGAACATATTGTTCTAGAAACTTACACATTCACATAAGAAACTATGCACCCCCAATAAGAAATATTTGTGGGTGTAAAGGCCAGTCCTGGAGTTTCTTACCCTGGTTGTGTGGGTTGGACAATTCAGTGACTGATCCCAGTTATACTGCTCTATTCAGAACCAGAGGTCTTGGAAAATACCATGGCCACCTCAGAGATAATCAGGGACCACCCGGGGGCCCGGGAGATAGCATGGAGGTAAGGCGTTTGCCTTTCATGCAAAAGATCATCGGTTCAAATCCCGGTGCCCCATATGGTCCCCCGTGCCTGCCAGGAGCAATTTCTGAGCATGGAGCCAGGAGTAACCCCTGAGCACTGCCGGGTGTGACCCAAAAACCAAAAAAAAAAAAAAAAATCAGGGACCACCCAGGTCACACCAAGTGGTGTTCATGCAATGTTGGATATTTAATGTTGGGGTGTGTGTGTGTGTGTATGTGTCTGAGTACACTCCAACCCTTTACATCATGTCCCTTGGCTCAAAATTCACACCTTAATATGTATAGTGCATAAGTGTTTATATACTTATAGTTGCAGAACTATCATTGATATCAGCTGTTTAGTGCAACCAAAATAATTTTTGATATTGGGGAAGAGAGAGAGGGAGCAAAGTCCCCTCTCCAGAAAACTTTAGTATTCAATGAAAGGGAGAAGATGAGAAGAAGAAAAAAAAAACAATTTATGAGCATGTGGCAGAATAAGAGGGAATCAGAGATAGAAATAGAAAGATTAAAAAGTAAATTCATAAAATTTTGTATATTGCTCATGAGAAATGTGGGTAGATCTTTATCCAAAGGAGTAAAGACCCCATGTTCTCCTCATCCAGGATTATATATTTGTCAGATGTGAGGTCCTCCCCGCCTATTCCTACTTCTTATGACTATCAGTCACAGGATAGTCTCTTCTAATCTCTCATATGACTTCATGGCCAGGCTGCTCCGGTCCTGATATTGGTCTATGTTCAGAAAAGATTTTTTGTTTTGTTTTGTTTTTGGGCCACACCCGGCAGTGCTCAGGGGTTACTTCTGGCTATCTGCTCAGAAATAGCTCCTGGCAGGCACAGGGGACCACATGGGACGCCACCTTAGGTCCTGGATTGGCAGCTTGCAAGGCAAACACTGCTGTGCTGTCTCTCCAGTCCCCAGAAAAGAATTTTTTTTTGGTTTTTCTGTGCTCATATTCAATTTTCCCTAACTCCAGTCTCATAATTCTTAGGGCTATTTGGGATCTTCCTGTTAAAAATAAAAAATAACCCTGCCTTTATTGCCTATTCCAGAATAGAGCAGTCACTCCCACATTTATAGCAATAATTTTCCATTTGTCCCAGGTTATTGCATACACAAATCTACTTTCTATCTTCATGAATTTGTTTAACCTACATATTTCATATAATAGAATCAAATAATATGTGACCTTTCACTTCTTGCTATTTCTTTTGCTTAGTATATGTTTTCAAATTTCATCAGTGTTAGAGGAT
>PVKC010030969.1:0-14661 GCA_004027635.1 Crocidura indochinensis
CAAAAAAAAAAAAAAAAAAAGAATCATATACTGAAAACCATCTAGCATTTAGTTTTAGGGAAAGATTTTTCTCCCACTTTGAACTGAGAGAACTAAGAAACCTTTACACACCTTTTTTATTTTTGACCTGGTTGCAAGTAACGCTAATCCACATTTCAAATTACAGCAGCATAATCCTGCCATCCTGTTTTTGATATTACTCTGAAATCCCACAAGGGAGAGATTTTTACCCATTTTTTTCCCCTTGTGGGACAGTGCTTCAAACAAAGTAAAGACCCTGCATCAGGGAAAGTGCATTTCTTTAAAGAGGCTTGTAAACATCACCTAACGCTATGGTTGAGGCGTTTCAACAGCAGTATAAAGCCTCAGCTTCCCTCTGAAGCACTCTTAAGAGAGTAAACTTCATTAACTGCTCTCTCTATGGAACCTCAGGGTGTTGAATAATTTTAGAATCATTGTGCCTTTTCAAAAGCTTGTTTCTGATTGGAATTTATGCCACTCTTGAGCACAAGAAACAAAGACTGGGAAGGAGAAAAAGATTTTTCTGCCGCTCTGATTACTGTAGTGTTTAGGCATAAGGTGCCCCAAACAGGTTAAACCCCCTTAAATGGCAGCCTTTTGGGGAATTAAGCTGAATCAGATTTAGAAAAGGATTTTACATTTTTAAACTTGTATCATAAGGGCCAGGTCACTAATACAGAGGAAAGGGTACTTCTTTGGACACTGCTCACCTGGTTTGAATCCTGGGCACTTCATATGACCCATAGCCCTGTCAAAAGTGATCCCTGAGCACAAGCCTGTGTGGCTCATTAACAAGCAAACAAACAAATAAGCAAACAAAATAACTTGGACCTGCAGTTCGCCCCCAGTCCAGAAAGGGGTTTCAAACTGACACCTGAATCTTGGCCTCTTGTCCTGACACCCCCTGCTGACTTTTCACTCTAGCAAAAAGGCCTATCTACAAATCAATCAACACTCTCATTCCCACTTCCCTACTTAACCCCTTCTATATTGCAGTTTTCCTGTTTGGTGTTTTTTTTTTTGGGGGGGGGGCGGAGGGTTGTTTGATTTTTGGCCTCCTCAGCAATGTTCAGGGGCTACTCCTGTTTCTGTACTCAGGAATTACTCATGGTAGTGCTCGGAGGATCATATGAGCAACAAGGATTTGCATGTGCAAAACAAATGCTTTACCCACGGTGCCCCAGTCGCACCCCTCTTTTTTTCTTTGTTTTTTTTTTTTTTTTTTGGTCACACCTGGCAGCACTCAGGGTTTACTCCTGGCTCTACACTCAGAAGTCACTCCTGGCAGGCTTGGGGACCATATGGGATGCCGGGATTCGAACCACCATCCTTCTGCATACAAGGTAAACTCACTACCTCCATGCTATCTCTCCAACCCCAGTTTTCCCGGTTTTTGTTGTTGTTGTTGTTTTTCCCGAAGCCCAGACCCATTTTCTGGTTCCTAATTTTGGCCCTCTGCACAGATACTGCCAAACAGATCCTGGCCTCTGGCTTTACTCACTCTCCATGACTTTGACCCCTCCTTAAATCTGGCAGCTGACACTGGCTGTCCTAGAGGGACTTAACTCAGGGGTCTCAAACTCGCGGCCCGCGGCAGCCTTCAAGTATCCCAGTATTTGCGATTATTCGCTTACCGAATAATTGCAATAAAAATCGCATTCGTAAGAAAAAAATCGCATTAAACATTCGCATACCCCGAGCAGTTTTGTTAGGGGTATGCAAATGTATAATGCGATTTTTTTCTTACTAACGCGATTTTTTTTTTTTTTTAGTTTTTGGGTCACACCCGGCAGTGCTCCTGGCAGGCACGGGGGACCATATGGGGCACCGGGATTCGAACCGGTGACCTTTTGCATGAAAGGCAAACGCCTTACCTCCATGCTATCTCCGGGGCCCCACTATCGCGATTTTTTATTGTGACTATTAGGTAAGTGAAATCCCTTATGCGGTTCTGCCTCACCCCGACTTTGCCTCCTGCAGCCCCCAAGTAAATTGAGTTTGAGACCCCTGACTTACCTGCTATACTATCTCTCCAACCCAGCTGTTGCTTGATCTAACTCCTATTTTGTTTGTTTGTTTGTTTGTTTGTTTGTTTTGTTTTTGGGTCACACCCGGTAGTGCTCATGGGTTACTCCTTGGCTCTATGCTAAGAAATCGCTCTTGGCAGGCTCCAGGGACAATATGGGATGCTGGGATTCGAACCACCGACCTTCTGCATGCAAGGCAAATGCATTACCTCCATGCTATCTCTCCAGCCCCGATCCAACTCCTATTTAGGCCAGAACATTGTCCTCCAGTCAAGGCCTCTTCTTCACTCCTAGATCACTGTGGCAAGAGTCCTCCTACTTCCTTTTATTCTATTTGGGATGGATAACTTTGGAGTTTTACCCAATGATGCTCAGGGGTTAGTCCTGGTGACCTAATAGTGTTCAGGGAATCATTGGACTGGGGATCAAATTAAGGTCAATTGCATTTAAGTCAAACTCCTTAACCCCAGTACAGTCTCCCCAGCTGTTTAGAAAGACTTTGGGTCTGAGTGATAGTACAGTGCAGAGGGGGTTTGCTTTGCACATGTCATTCTGTATGGTTCTTCAGGCCTGTGAGGAGTAATTTCTAAGTGCAGAGTAAGGAGTAATCCCTGAGAACCACCAGGTGTGTCCTCAAAGCAAAAACAAACAAAAAAAGATTTTAGAGTGGAGCTAGAGTGGGGTTTAACAAATGGTATTCAGAGATAAGGGACCCTAGTAGTTATCCTTAGTGAACCGGACCAGTGGTTCAAAGCTAGAGTCTGAAGATAGGCTCTGCTCAGGCCCAGTGTTGCCAGGAATTACTCAGGCCATACATCAGTGGTACTTGGTGCTTCTAGGGCTATACTCAGTCATGCATGAAGGACTATGCACTGGAATGCTTGACCATGACAGGGAATTAAACCTTGGTCAGGCTATGCTAGGCCTGCACCATAGCTGCTATACTATCTCCCGGCCCTCCTACTTCTTTAGGAAATTAAGAATGTAGGATCCAGAGAGATAACACAATGGTAGGGCATTTGCCTTGCTTGCGGCCAACCCTGGATAAATCCTGGTTCGATTCCCAGCATCCCATATGGTCCCCAAGCCTGCCAGGAGTGATTTCTGAGTGCAGAGCCAGGAGTAATCCCTGAGCACTGCTGGGTGTGGCCCAAAAACTAAAAACAAACAAAAAAATTGAGAATGTAGGGCCAGAGAGATAATACAGACTTAGGGACCTATATCTTGCACTGCTAGGTGAGCCCCCACCTCCCTCGCCCCTCCCAACCCCCTGAAATTTGACAATGTGACCCTATCAATGTCCTGTTTTTCTTCCTTAATTGTTCAGCAACATGGGGCCCAGGAGATAGCATGGAGGTAAGGCGTTTGCCTTTCATGCAAAAGGTCATCGGTTCGAATCCCAGTGCCCCATATGGTCCCCTGTGCCTGCCAGGAGCAATTTCTGAGCATGGAGCCAGGAGTGACCCCTGAGCGCTGCCGGGTGTGACCCAAAAACAAAACAAAAAAAATTGTTCAGCAACATCACACTCTCTCCTTTCCCCCAACTGCCTTCCTTCACTCAAAACTTGAAGCAAGTTCTCTGACAACACCTTGCAAGGGAACAGAGAACTGCCAACCAGGCCTTTGGGTAATCAGAGGCGAAGCGTCACATGCAAATAGAGTTCACCTCCACATTGCCGAGGTCAGTAAAGCTGATTCTTTGTGTCTGAAGTCAACCTTCTTTCCTGTCTTTTTTGGCCAAGGTCCAGGAAGAAGCAGTGACATAGATAAATAAGATTCATACTTCATACTGCAGGTGAACTATCTTATATCTTATATTTGAACCTGCTCAACAATGATGGCCCTTATAATAACCCAAACCTCTATTCTAAATACTTGCAACATTTTTGCTTTTTCGTTCGTTTGGTTTTTGGTTCACTCTTGGTGATGCTCAGGGGTAACTCCTTGTTCTACATTCAGGACTCACTCCTGGCAGACGTCAGGGGACCATATGGGATACCAGGAATCAAATCCGGGTCCATTCAAAGGTGCAGAGCAAGTACCTTACCTGCTATAGTATCTCTCCAGCACCCTCTTGCTTTGTTTTATGTGGGGGTAACTTCCACTGAGCCATGTTCAGGGACCCCAGTTGTCTGTGCTTAGGATCCATTCCCATTTGATGGTCAGAGGCCACACCTAGAACTGCTCAAGGCAGCATGTGTAGTGCCAAGGATCTGAACCTAAAGGTCCTGAACCTTTATAGCTTCTGGTTACAGCTATTGTCACATTCTGTTTGTTTTTGTTTTTGTTGTTCTTGTTGTTTGGGGGCCACACCCAGCAGTGCTCAGGGATTACTCTTTGCTCTGCACTTAAACATTATCCCTGGCAGACTTGGGGCACCATATGGTATGCTGGGAATTGAACTGAAGTCAGCCACGTGCAAGGCATACAAGGCCATACTCATTATGCTATCTCTCCGGCTCCCACAGTCATATTCTAGGCAAGTGCCTTAATTTCTGTTCTCTCTCTCTGGTTCTTGTTTTGTATTTGTTTTTTGTCCTTCCTGGCTGTGTTCAGGGACTACTTCAGTTCAGCGTTTAGGGGCCATCCTCAGAGATTCTTAAGGACCATGTAATGTCAGGTATGAACCCAATTCTGCTGCACAATAGCCTGTAATCACCTCATTGTGTTCTCTCCAGAGCTGCCTACAATGTTTTTGTGTTTCCAGAAAACACAGAGAATCTGTGATGGACATTTGGGAAAGAAAGAGAAAGTAAATAATTCACCTCAGTCATTTGAACAGACTTAACATTTCAATTTAATTTGAAGAATACCTATGAAGTGTTGATTCTTTACCAGGCACTGCCAGGCCCATAGGGAACATAGACATTGACAAGGCTTCTAGGAGTTGGTTCTGAAGCTCAAAGACAATTCAGCTGACAGGGAGGGGGTCCCCTCTCCATGGCAACCGAGGGAGCAAGGGGCCTGGGGGTACAGGCCAGAGAAGTCACTTCCACTTACAAATAATTGCACTAGATTGTATTGAAAGGGCTCTGTCAGAACAGAACTGAAGGACATTCTAAGTGTGTCAGAACAAGAGAGTGGAAAGCCCAGGATATGTTTGGGGGTGAGTTTACAGGTAGGACTGCAGCAATGTGAGGTGTGAGTGCCACCATATTCTGCCTTGAAGGGCTCAGGAGGCCTTATCTTTAATGGCTTGGAAGAAGGAAGACATTGTGGAAAGTCCTTACTCCTCACTCTGTTAGGTAAGACCTAAGTACAGGTGTGTGTGTGTGTGTGTGTGTGTGTGTGTGTGTGTGTGAAGAGTAAGGTTTATTCCGAATGGCCTTATAGCTTTAAGTCTAGAGAAATTGAGTGGATGAAGCTGCTTGAGTAAACAGGAAGTTAGAAATAAGCTATGAAAGCTGGAGTGATAGTACAGCTGGTAAGGCACTTACCTTGCACATGGCTGTCCTGGGTTTGATCTCTGTCACCCCATATGGTTGGTCCCTGGAGTACTCCTAAGAATGAGTCATCAGTGCAGAGTCTAGAGTAACTTCTGAGCTTAACCAGACATACCCCCGCCACCCCCCAAAATAACCTGAAACAAGAAAAAAAAATAAACTAGGAAACATAGAAGAGAGAGAGAACAACGCTCAGGTGATACAACCTCTCTCTTCCCCCACTCACACCCTGTTTCTGTCACTTTCACCAATGTCCCTAAATGCTTTCTCAGTCTCCCTGCCAGGAAAACTCCCAAAAAGGGCTTGCATCCTGGGTTTCTCTCCCTTTTCTTCTTGCAGTTCTGTGGAATCAGGAGACCAATTAGCTCTTTTCTAAGTACAAAGGAAGATCCAGGAGTCTGCAGAGATGCAGTCCTCAGAGAGAAACTCCAGCAAACTAATCAGCGCAAGAACTGCATGCCTCTGACTATTCATGAAAGGGCCCCAAACTTGAAGTTTGCTGGTCATTGACTTCAGGGCCTGGGGTAGAGAGTGGCAGCCTCAGCTTCCAGCTCAACTTGATGATTTCCATTTGCAGACAAGGCACAGAGATTCAGAATAGCAGGCTACCCTGTGGTAGACATGGCACCCTGGTTGGCATGTTCTCTGGGTCTTTTGTTCTGGGACGCATGAGTATACATGCAAGGTCCAAGGTGACAAACCTTGCCAGTGAATAATGATGATATCTGTGGCAGGAGCAGATCAATATACAATTATCTGAAGCAATGGAGAAACCAGAGTATTGATCTTGGCATTGGGAACAATGAAATAAATTTGACACTCGAACAGGAAGATGGCTCAAAGGGCTGGAACATATGTGTGGCATGAGAGAGTTCTGAGTTTGATTCCTAGCACTGATCTTCAAAGCACTGAGCCTGGAGTAGCTCCAGGTATGGTTTCTTTTTTAAATTTTTAAATTTTATTTTTGGGCCACACCCTATGACACTCGGGTTTCTCCTGGCTGTGCACTCAGAAATCGCTCCTGGCTTGGTGGACCATATGGAATGCCAGGGGATTGAATCACGATCCATCCTAGGTTAGCGCTTGCAAGGGCAGATACCTTACCACTAGCGCCACCCCTCCGGCCCCCAAGTATGGTTTCTGCCTCTCTCTCCCCCATAAAGGAAGAAATGAAGGTTGGCCTTTCTAATAAAGAACATCAAAACTATGAAACTAGTGTCCAAAGCATATAGATGTCTAAACATACATTACATCTGTAGAAATCCTTTCAACTGATTAGATAAACAGCAACCTAGGAAGAACACATTATCTTTTTTTTTTTTTTTTTTTTTGGTTTTTGGGTCACACCCGGCAGTGCTCAGGGGTTACTCCTGGCTCCATGCTCAGAAATTGCTCCTGGCAGGCACAGGGGACCATATAGGGCACCAGGATTCGAACCGATGACCTTTTGCATGAAAGGCAAACGCCTTACCTCCATGCTATCTCCTGGGCCCCACACATTATCTTTCTTAGTTTGCAGTAAATGATGTTAAACTCTAAGATTTGGGATATATCCTAAAAACACAAAAATACAATTCAAAAATCCCTTTCTCACACTTATATTCATTGCAGTGCTATTTACAATAGCCAAAAACAATTTGGAAACAACCAAAATGCCCTTCAACAGATGAATGGCTAAAAAAAAAACTGTGGTACATATACACAATGGAATATTATGCAACCATCAGGAGAGATGAAGTCATGAAATTTTTCTATACATGGATGTACATGGAATCTGTTTGATGAGTGAAATAAGTCAGAGGGTTTTAATAAAAATTAGGGGCCCGGGAGATAGCATGGAGGTAAGACGTTTGCCTTTCATGCAAAAGGTCATCGGTTCGAATCCCGGTGCCCCATATGGTCCCCTGTGCCTGCCAGGAGCAATTTCTGAGCATGGAGCCAGGAGTAACCCCTGAGTGCTGCCGGGTGTGACCCCCCCAAAAAAAAAGAAAAATTAAAGACATTATTGTAATAATGGGTTTTAAACCCATTATTGTAAAATGGATTTTAAGAAAAATTAAAGACATTATTGTAATAATGCTCAGAGACAATAGAGATGAGAACCGAAAGGATCAGCTCACAATATGAGCTCGCACAAAGAATGGTAAGTGCAGTCAAGGAACTAACTACACTAACAAACTAACGTGACAATCTTGATGAGTAAGAGAAGTAAAATGTCTGTCTCGAATACAGGCAGAGGTGGGGAAAAGGGAGGGGGGCATTGGTGGTGGGAATGTTGCACTGGTGAAGGGGAAGTTCTGTTTATGACTGAAATCCAACAACAATCATGATTGTAATCATGGTGCTTAAATAAAGATTTTATATATTAAAAAACTGTAAAATTTGTGAAATGTTGTTTATTTCCCTAGTTTATTACTCTAAAACTAAATGTTGTTTATTTCTCTAGTTTATTACTCTAAAACTAAAAAGAGAACAAGAGGAAATAGGATCTGGAGAGATAATACAGAAGGTAGGGCACTTTCCTTGCAGTGTCTGACCTGGGTTTGATCCATGATGCCATATAAAGTGTCCTGAGTACCACCAGGAATGATCTCTTAGTGCAGAGCCACTAAGTCCTGAAAAACAAGGATGTATCCCCAAAACAAACTAAAGGAACAGAAGGAAGCATACTTGCTTTACATGCTGCCACATTACAAGCACAGGATAAACTGATTCTTTTATCTCCTCTTCTCCTCCTTCCCTCTCCCCCCTCCCTGGGATAGAGATAGCACAGCAGTAGGGTGAGTTTGCCTTGCACACAGCCAACCTGGGACAGACCTCCCTGAGCACCACCAGGTGTGGTCCAAAAACAGAAAGGCAAGGCAAGGCAAGGCAAGGCTAGGCCCAGTGATTGAACCTGGGCCTCCCCGCATGTACTTCAGTCCTTTGATCTATATCATCTCACCAAACCTTTCCTTTCATTCTTTAAAAAAATTGAATTTGAGTTTTTCTTTCTTTTTAAATAATAAAATCCTTTTTTTTGGGGGGGGGGGGAGTTGGGGCTACACCAGCAGAGCTCAGATGTTACTCCTCGCTCTGTGCTCAGAAATTGCTCCTAGCAGGCTCAGGGGATCACATGGTATGCTAGGGATTGAACCTGAGTCAGCCCCAGGTCAGCTGTATGCAAGGCAAATGCCCAACCACTGTGTTATTGCTCCTGCTCCCAGAATATAATTCTTTAAAGTTTTTTAACATGGAGATGAGTGATGGATAGCAGTAACTTCAAATCTGAAATATAAGTGTACTATCATTTTTTGATTGTGTGTGTATTTTTAAGTCCCTAAATTATTGTAATTGAATCATGTAAATTACAAAACTACAAAGATGTTTATAATTGAGTTTCAGGTCTACAATGTTCCAACACCAGTCCCTTCACCAGTGTCCACTACCCTCCACCAATATTCCCAGTTTCCCTTTCACCACAGAGTCTGCCTCTGTGGCAGACACATTTCCCCTCCACCATTGTCTTCTTCTTCTAAAGTTATAAGCTATTTTTTTATTTCTTAATATTCTTGGAAAGATAAAGGCTTCTTTGTTTTTGGGGGGGGCAGGGGGTCATATCTGATGGTGCTCAGGGGTTTACTCCTGGCTCTGTACTCTGGAATCACACCCAGCAGACTTGGAGACCATACAAGATGTCAGGGATCAGACCTGGGTCAGCCACATGAAAGGCAAGTTTCCTACCTGCTGTGCTTTGCTCCAACCCCATGATGACTAATTTTAATCAAATTTGGACCCTATGAGGCCTACAATACTAATTTAATTTTAAAAACAGCCAGGAGATTAAGGTATCATCCATGACAGCACGATTCACATATAATCAGTTAGATTGATGCTATACAACACATTACTCACTAGAGGTGGCTAGGCAAGCATAACTGAAATTAGTTAGAATAAAATGGCATTAAACATTCAGTTCCACCAGCTACATTTCAGGTGTTCATTAACCATGCATGGCCAGAAGCTGCTATGTGGCACAGATCTGATATGGGACACTTTCTTCATTACAGTATTTCTTGGACAGGGTTGATCTTAGCAACATGAATTTCTTTCTTATTCTTTTTTTGGGGGGGGCACACCTGCTAGAGCTCAGGTGTTACTCTTAGCTCTGTGCTCAAAAATTGCTCTTGGCAGGCTCAGAGGATCATATGGGATGCCAGGGATTGAACCTAGGTCTGTTCTGGGTAGGGCAAATACCCTACCACTATGCTATCTCTCCATCCCCAGCAACATGGATTCGGAGGCTTTTATTTTATTTTATTTTATTTTTTTATTATTATGATGATCATTATTGCTTTGGGGCCACACTCAGTAGTATTCAAGGATTATTCCTGGTTCTGCACTTAGGGATCACTCCTGGCAGTGCTCAGGAAGCCAATGGAGTCCTGGAGGCTGAATGCTGGTCTACTTCTTTACTATCTCTCCAGCCTTATTTTTTGTCTGTTGAAAAATAAACATACAGTCAAACTTGTATTGGGTTGCTTGCTATTAGAAGACATCTCAGACTTGAGGGCTAAGAATCTGGGGCCGGGGGGCCGGAGAGATAGCATGGAGGTAAGGCGATTGCCTTGCATACAGAAGGTCAGTGGTTCAAATCCCAGCATCCCATATGGTCCCCTGAGCCTGCCAGGATCGATTTCTGAGCATTGAGCCAGGCGTAACCCCTGAGTGCGGCCGGGTGTGATCCAAAAAAAAAAAAAAAAAAAAAAGAGAGAATCTGGGGTCTCCCACTTCCCACGATTGCAAGAGTGCCCCAACTGTTTTCTCTTTGACCAACCTCAATGTCCAAATTTTTATTTTCTTATGATTCTGGCTTAATGGTTGGTGAGATTTCTCCTTCTGTCTATAGACAAGTTCCTTCTGTATCCTTTCTTTGTTAACTTCTCAATGTATTGAGGAAGTGAACCTTGAGCTTCTTCTTAGAAGACACCAATCATATATTAGTGCCTCAAACGTAAAATTCCTTTATTATAATGCCTTCCATAAAGGCCAGATCTTCAAATATAGTCACACTGGGGGGATGGGAGGATGTTAAGAATCAGCATGTGGGGGCCGGAGAGATAGCACAGCGGTGTTTGCCTTGCAAGCAGCCGATCCAGGACCTAAGGTGGTTGGTTCGAATCCCGGTGTCCCATATGGTCCCCCATGCCTGCCAGGAGCTATTTCTGAGCAGATAACCAGGAGTAACCCCTGGGCACCACCGGGTGTGCCCCCCCCCCCCAAAAAAAAGAATCAGCATGTGGATTTTGGAAGATTCAGTTTGGTTGCTTTAGTCAATTATTTAGGAGCAAATTACTTATGATCAGAAAGTCTGGCATCAAATTTTGACTTCTCCCTGTTTTAGCTATTGATTGAAAGTTGGCTGTTTTAAGTATATTATTAAAAGAGTGTGATAGGGGAGCTGGAGGAATAGCATAATGGGTAGGGAATTTGCCTTGCATGTGGTTGACCTGGACTTAATTCCTAACATACTATATTATTATCCCCTGAGCCTGCCAGGAGTAAGTTCTGAGTGCAAAGCTAGGAGTAACCCCTGAGAGTCTCAGGTATGGCCCAAAAACAAAATTAAAGAGAGAGAAATTAATGGGGACCAGAGTGTTATTACAATTGGGTAAGTCATTTGCCTTGCATGCAGTTGACCCATGGTTCAATCCTAGGCCCCACATTATGGTCCCCCAAGTTCTGCCAGGAGTGATACCTGAGCATAGAGACAGGAATAAACCCTGAGTATCATTACTCACGTTTCCACTGCCACATGCCCCAGACCAACCATAGACAAAAATGATTGACTATTAAAGTACGAAGGAAGGTTAAATAGGTAAAAATAACAGGGATGTTTAGTGTCTATGTTTAGGGTTCACTGTATTTTACTGCTTCTGCTGCTGAGGACAAAGTTTCTAAACATTCTCTAAGGAGTAAAGAAGTAAAGTAGTTTTTTTTTTTTTTTGAGGGTTTGGTCTTGCCCATACTTAGATTCAGGATCTCCTGTTTATTCTCAGGGATCATTCCTAATGGTGCAAGAACCATATGTTATGCTGAGGATCATTGAAACAGGGTTGGCCTAGTGCAAGAAACTCTTGTACCATCTCTGCAGTCCTGAAATAGGATAGTTTAATTGCATGTATATTTACATTTTTCTCATCTATCTCCAAGGTGTGTGTGTGTGTGTGTGTGTGTGTGTGTTCACCATCACAGAGGAGTCTCTAAGGATTTCAGTCTCTTTATTTGCAGGCTCTTTCTCCTTTTTTGTGGGGGGGCGCACCCATTTAATGCTCGGGGGTTACTCTTGGCTAAGCGCTCAGAAATTGTCCCTGGCTTGGGGGGACCATATGGGACTCCAGGGATCGAATCATGGTCCTTCCTTGGCTAGCACTCGCTAGGCAGACACCTTACCTCTAGCTCCACCTCTCCAGCCCCGACTCTTTCTCTTTAACTCCTACAGTGACCTTGAGTTTGAGCCACTAGAATAGCATATTTTTATTTTCAAAAAAGTTACAAGAGGGTCTGGGAAGGTGGCGCTAGAGGTAAGGTATCTGCCTTGCAAGCGCTAGCGTAGGATGGAGCTCGGTTCAATCCCCCGGTGTCCCATATGGTCCCCCCAAGCCAGGAGTGATTTCTGAGTGCATAGCAAGGAGTAACCCCTGAGCATCAAATGGTGTGGCCCAAAAACAAACAAACAAAAAGTTACAAGAACTTAGAGTTGGAGTTGGGCAGATTGTTAAATTGACTGGTGCACATGCTTTGCACTGAGAAGGCCTTGATTTGATCTAGGCACCAGAGTACCTGAAAGCACTGATAGGACAGAGTCCTGGAACAAAGAGCTGAGCATAGTTCTCGAGCACCTTTTAATATAATCCCAAAACAAATCACTAGAACTAATGTCAAATCCCTTCTTGGTTATTTGGATGTGTAACCTTCAGCAAAAATATCATTTCTAGTAGTTTGTAGATAAAGTGGTACCGATACTACTTTGAGCTTTTGTTCATTTATGAATATTTACTGAGTGGTTCTGTGACAGGAATTAGTTAGGAAATCCACTGTGAATAGATCAGCAGAGTGTGATGATGGCATTTTAGAGGGCAAAGAGACAATCAGATTATAATTTGGTAAGTGCTCTGGTAGAATTCCAAAGACTGTTAACAAACCCTGTCACAAGACAATGTGACAGTGCTTTCCCTCAGTGTTTTCCTGGAGAGACTGATTTCTAGAAGAGGAATAGAAGGATGAGTATGAGTAGGTATGGGGGAGTGCTGGTAGAGGGGCTTCCAGATAGAAGGGAAAAGAGCTCCAAACAGATGTAACAATCAGCAGAAAAACTTGGAGGTGAAGTACTCTTGCCCTGATAAACCAAAGCCAAGGTCACTTAACCAGTGCAGCTTGCTCAAAGGCTAATGCATGAAGCAGAGCTGGCACAGAGAAATCATGGAGGGCTCTGAGTGGAGAGACAGGCATGATCAGTCTGCATTTTGGTCTGGGGCTACATTCAGCAGTGCTCAGTGCTTATTCCTGTTTTTGAACTTAGGAGTTACTTCTGGTGATGCTCAAGGGACAATGTGCAGTGTTGGGGATTTAATTTGCCTACACATGAGTCTATACTATTTCTCTGACCCAGATTGGTATTTTGGAAATATCATTTTGGTTGCACTTAGAATATTGGATCAAAAAAGGTCATCGGTTCGAATCCCGGTGCCCCATATGGTCCCCTGTGCCTGCCAGGAGCAATTTCTGAGCATGGAGCCAGGAGTAACCACTGAGCACTGCCGGGTGTGACCCAAAAACCAAAAAAAAAAAAAAAAAAAAAATAATATTGGATCAAGGGGCCAGCGTGGTGGCGCTAGAGGTAAGGTGTCTGTCTTGCCAGCACTAGCCTAGGACGGACCGCGGTTTGATCCTCCAGCATCCCATATGGTCCCCCAAGCCAGGAGCGACTTCTGAGCGCATAGCCTGGAGTAACCCCTGAACATTACCGGGTGTGGCCCAAAAACCAAAATAATAATAATAATAATAATAATAATAATAAAACAAAAGAAAGAAAAGAAAATTGAATCAAGTGTAGGTAAGTAAGATGGACATCAGGTAGTGCCATAACACTGTTGCTGTCATCTAGGCAAATATAGGGCTGGAGAGGGCATAGTGTTTGCCTTGTCTGCAGCTAACAATTCACAAGGAATGATCCCTGAGGACAGATACAGGAGGAAGTGCTGAGCACCACCATTTCTAGCTTCCAAAAGCTAGAAAGAAAAAAGAAAAGAAAAATATACCATGTTTAGCATAGGAGATATCCTATAATGACTATTTAAAAACATCAGATACTGAGGAAGAGAGATAATACAAGGAGTAAGGCATTTGCTTTGCATGCAGCTGAATTGGTTTGGTCCCCTGAGCACTGCCAAGAGTGATCCCTGAGCACAGAGCCAGGGTTAAGTCCTAAATACTGGCAGATGTGCCCCCAAAACTCGAACTATTTATTCAGAGATTCAGCTGTTCAACGTGTTTGACATATGTTTATTTAGACACCTCTCATAACTAGAACAATCTGCAAAATTTAGATATTGGCATAATTAACTTTATTTTACAGATGAGAAGCCAAGGACAATATCATAAACCTGCTCAAGGTAGACGGTGGTGGGATGTGAACCCAGTAAGATGACTCCTGGAACTGTGTGCTTCTCTATATTGCTGCACTCTAACTGATTTCAGGGATTTGACCAAGACCTGGGGAATGAGGAAGAAGAGAACATTCCAGATGATCTCCAGATTTCTGGCTTGTAACTGAATCACTTTTGTCAAACTGTTTGGGCTGAGATACAACTCAGGAGAGTGTGAAAGGTCGAATTTAAATTCCTGGGGCCCGGGAGATAGCATGGAGGTAAGCCGTTTGCCTTTCATGCAAATGGTCATCGGTTAGAATCCCGGTGCCCCATATGGTCCCCCGTGCCTGCCAGGAGCAATTTCTGAGCATGGAGCCAGGAGTAACCCCTGAGCACTGCCGGGTGTGACCCCCCCCCCAAAAAAAAAGAATTTAAATTCCCAATATGACAGTCAGGAGTAGGTTAGGTTTGAAAAGTCAGAGTATCATTGACTATATAAATCTGGAGCTCAAAAAAAAAAAAAGAACTTTATATTTAGTG
>PVKC010030970.1:0-14747 GCA_004027635.1 Crocidura indochinensis
AAAAAATAAATGGATGCTTAAAATTTAGTGAGAGCATGCACTTTGAAAGTAGGAGGCTGAACTCAACTACCAGAATTGCATTGTCCCCAAAACATCACTGTGAATGAGGGAATGACCCCAGAACAATGCATAGGAATGAGTCCCAGAGCATCATCAAATGTAGACCTAAAACCAAAAAAAAAAAAAAAAGGAAGTATACCTAAAAGTTTCTTAGAAAGAATATGTTACTTGAAAAATACTCGTAACTGTAAGAATAGTGTTTTATTTATGTATGCTCAATATTCACAGTTACTAAGTACTGATTTCAAAGACTGTCAGGGGAGCCATCTCTTTTTTTTTTTTTTGTGGTTTTTGGGTCACACCCGGCAGTGCTCAGGGCTTACTCCTGGCTCCATGCTCAGAAATTGCTCCTGGCAGGCACGGGGGACCATATGGGGCACCGGGATTCGAACCGATGACCTTTTGCATGAAAGGCAAACGCCTTACCTCCATGCTATCTCTCGGGCCCCAAGGGAGTCATCTCTTAATTAAACAATAGTTAGAAATGTGCCCATGTGTGTATACTGAAGTCAGATACCTGGTGCTCTTTGCAAACACTACTTGCATTATTAGAACACTTTTACTTGATTCTGCTATACTTACACCTATATGAATACATGCTTTAAAAGGAAAAAGCTATTATAAAATCATAATGTAATATTAAATGAACAAATACATTCTCATTCCCAATTTCAGTATTATCTTGTATATCTTACCTAGGTAAATATGAGAACATATATGTATTTACTTGCAGTCAATATTTTATTTTAATTTGTATTTTTATTAGGTCACTGTGATTTACAAAGTTATTCATAGCTGACTTTTGGGCATAAAAATTTCCAGCAACAGTTTCACCATCAGTGTTAACTTCCCTTCACCAATGAACAGTCATACATTTGTAATATATTAACCATTCTTGTAGTTATGACTTGTCATCTCTCTGTAAAGTACTGAGAAATATAATAATAATATCATATGACTATTACCACCTCTTGAAGATTAATATATTCCAGAAAGCTAGGAAAACAACCAAGAAAACAGTTCAGATCTTTAACCTGTTTTCTTTTTTTAAATGTTCACTTCTTGTGCTTTGTTAAATTCCTTCAGGGTGTAGTAAATGCCTTTGGCTGTAGATACAAACTTCCAAAGAGAAGTGCTCACTCGCCAGGAGTTACAGAAAGAGGGTTACATTGGAAAGTAGGATTTTCAGAATACCTGAAAAAGAAAATAAGAATCTAATGGGACTAGAGTTACCCAAGGGATATTCAAGGGCTAAAGAACAACAAAAAGGAATATAAATTCAACAGTGAAAGGTGGGAAATATCTGCTTAAATTTGGCTAGAAAGGAGAATGTGAGAGGTAGGGATAGAGATCAATAAAAATGGAAATCTTGTTAGCTGATCTGAGACTAAGATGCTGAGCAGTCAGACTTTCTTTCAGAGTCAGCACGGCACCATGGAAGTTTTCGGAACAGGTGACAGTTACAGCTTATGAATATTCACTAGGCAATGATTTGGCAAAAGAAACTGGAAAGATGTTAGGAGACTTATTTTCATAACTCCTGTGAGAGGTCAGGAGAGCCTGAATTATAATAAATATAAATGATAGGTATGAAGAACTTTCTAATGAAATCTCTCTGAAGGTCAAGATAAGGTAACATCTTAAACAAAAGATAAATAAGGTAATTTAGATGCTTGGTATATGAAAATGGAAACTAACTAATGGGTTGTTTTGAATGATTGTTAGAATCACTATTAGACCTAGAAGGAAACTTAGAAATCATAACCTTATTTTATAAGTAAGCAGGTTTAAAGAATTAAATAATTTGTCAAAATTTGCAAAGATAGTTAATGCCTGGGGAAGAAATAGAAATCAGTTTTTTCAATGCTGGCATGCCTGAGGGCCTCTCCTAAGAAAAGGATATAATTTTATTTGCAAATTCAGCAAATCATTCTTTGAATTATTCCTCTGAAAAAAAAAAGACAGAAAAAAAACCCTAAAAACTTTACTCTAAATGTCAGCAAAATTGTTTAGGAAAGATAATGAAATAACTAAGAAAATGTTGGGATGGGGTGGAGGAAGGACAACACTGGTGGTGGGAATGGCCCTAATTCTTTGTCACTATGTACCTTAAATATTGTACATATTAAACGATGTACAAGTCTGTGAAAGACTTGTAATTCACTTTGATGACAATAAAAATTATTATAAAAAAAGAAAATGTTGGGCTGGAGAGATAGTAGTACAAGTAGTAAAGCACTTGCCTTGCATGCTGCTGATCCAGGATTGAACGCCCTGTTTGAAACAGTACATGGATTATTCTTGGCACTGTTCAGGAGAGACAGGAGTAAGATCTGAGCACAGCCAGGTGTGATCCGAAACAAAACAAAACAAAACAAAAAAATAGAACTTTTAAAATTTTAATTGATGGACCTGTTATATTGGCAGGCCTTGGGGGTAGAGGGTGGTGGTATAGGATGCACCCTGGGTCAATGATGAAAGGGGGTTGACACTGGTGGTGGAATTGGCTCTGAGTCATTGTATGTATAAAATTTATTTTATGTATGAAGGACTTTGTTGATCAAATGGTTTCAAAAATAAAATAAAATTAAATTAAAAATATTAATTTGTTGGGACTATATAAATAGATAGCACAGGGAGTAAAGCTCTTTACATATGACCAGCAACATTGATCTTGATGCCACATATTGTTGCCTGACCATTACCTGGTGTGGCCAAAATCCAAAATAAATAAAATTAAAATTTTAAATTGTTTCAAGGATACAAATAAATCATTTGAATTGTTCTTTATTACTTTATTATATGCATTGAAGTTCTCATTTCAATTAGCCTCTTTGTCTACTAGCTCTTCTTCCATCCTACTGTTAAAATATGGTTTTCCTTTTTACTGTCACCCACTCTCTCGACTATGACTATGTTTAAGGTAAAGCATATAGATCTAAGTTTCTATAGCTATGAGCTTTCCCTCTACACTAGACTTACTACAGAATTTCCAACAAAATTCCCAAGTAAGGAAGGAGTGGTAGCACAGCGGTAGGGTGTTTGCCTGGCATTTGACTGACCCAGGATGGACACATGTTCAATCTCTGGCATCCCATAAGGCCCCGCCAAGCCAGGAGCTATGAGTGCAGAACCAGGAATAACTACTGAGTGCTGTTGGGTGTTTTCCAGAAATCAAAAAACAAAAAACAAACAAAAAAACAAACAAAACAAAATTTATAAGAAAAATGTGTGTTGTTCTCTGCAATTCCTTTTTAGTTTCCTAACTTAATTAATGAATCCAGTAGGAAGGGCAAGAAACTTAAAATGTGCTTATTTTTTCTTCTTTTTATTTTTTTTTAATTTTTATTGTGAACAAAGAATTACAAATTTTTCACAGTAATATTTAAGGTACATAGTGACAATGAATCAAGAGCATTCCCACCACCAGTGTTGTCCTCTCTCCACCCCTATTCCCAGCTTGCATCTCATATCTCCCTCATTTGCCTCTACAAACTGCTAGTATATACGCTTATTGTAGATTGGGTATCGATTCTGTTGTTGATTTTGGGTTTGGTGCTTAAATCTGATCATTTTTTAGTTCTACGCAATGTTCATATGACTGTTTGGTCCTGGTACCATCCATTTTCCCACTTAATTTATGAGACAGGACAAGATGATTCAAGTTATGTGGTTCTGTTTTTAAAAAATAAAGAAAAGAAAAAACTGGGAGGAGTCTGTCTAGAGGATATACATATCAATTTAAAAGAAGAAAGGAAAAAAAGAAAAAAAAACAAACTAAACCAAACAAAAACAAAAAAACCCAAAAACAAACAAACCCCTCAAACCAGCAACTACAAAAAAGCACAATAGCAACAAAAAGCAATAATCAAATAATAAGCATGAGAACAGAAAAAAAAAAAAGAAAGGAGGGCTGGTGTGGCAAGGTTTTGTGCTTTATTTATTTATTTATTTATTTATTTTATTATTATTTTTTTTGGCATAGGCACAGCAAGTATTGGGGAGATTAGAAAGGGAATTCCCTTGACCTAGAAATACAGGGTTTCTTTGCCTTTGAAGTATACTGTAATGAGAACAACTACAGACCTTGTACGTGCTCATTTTCACACCCCAATGTCTTTTTATGGTGCCAGGAAACTTTCCGCTCAGTTGTGGATGACAAAATCAGGCCTCTGGAACTAGAGATATTGGTATTTGCACAGGTCATAGGAGAAGCCTAGGAAAGAATCTTTCTTTCCGGTCTAGAAGTTCTGTTTCATCATTGATGTTTTAATCAGTCTTCTGTAATTAGTGGTCTTGGCTTTTGCACAGATCCTAGGATGAAGCCTAGGATAGAGATTTTCATTATGGTTCCAGAAGTTCTGCTCAGTTGAAGTTGTCAAAGTCAGACCTCTGGAATTAGAGATCTTGGTTATTGTACAAATCCTAGGCTGAAACCTAGGCCAGGGTCTTTAATTCTGCCCTCTCTTACTTGCTACTTTTTTCGTTTATAGGCTAAGTTGTAAGTATAGAAACTTTGAGCATACTACACTGCCATGACAGATCCATAGATAATATATAAAGAATAACAATGCCTGTGTCCAATGAAACTTTATGTATACATGCTTTGTATTTATCACAAAATACTTAAAATACAAAAAAAGGAGTTGAAGAGATAACTTGTTTAACAGAACACATGCATTGCATGCTGAAGTCTGGGATTCAATTCATGGCACCACATGGTCCTATAGAACTACTAGAAAATACTCATGAATACCAATCTTGGAATAGCCCCTGAACATCCCTGGATATGGGGGAAAAAGGCCAACAAATTAACTGGGTTGGTAGCTCAAAGGACTGGAGCATATGCTTGCCCCAATTTCATCCATAGCACATGGAATTCCATGAGAATCAAGCTAGCAATAGCTCCTAAGCACTATTAGATGTTATTCAAAATCAAACATAACAATAGTTTTAGTTAATGATCACAGAAAATTCATATTAACTTATATAGATTAATGAGTTGTACTTGGTCAATAGGCTGCAGTTTCTAACTCTGTCAAACTAATTACTATATCCTTTCTGAGTTTTCTTATCAGACTGGGGTGGAGTCCACTTTCCCATGATTCCAAAGACAACTCTACTTAAAATATATCTAACGTAGCCATTATTGTTAGGATCACCAAAACTCTGAAGTTCAGTCCTTAAGGTTCTTCTTGTCCCTGCTTTGCTTCTCAAGCTCACTCCCACTCTGAATTATTTCCTATCACAGTGGGTACCCGTCTTACCTTTTCTTTCTTTTTTTTTTTTTTTTTTTGGTTTTGGGTCACACCCGGCAGTGCTCATGGTTACTCCTGGCTCCATGCTCAGAAATTGCTCCTGGCAGGCACGGGGGACCATATGAGGCACCGGGATTCAAACCGATGACCTTTTGCATGAAAGGCACCCTCTCACCTTTTCTATGCTAAACATCTTCTGCACATAAACAAGTTGATCAAGATTACTACCAAACATCTCATCTTGGAGAAAACTGCTTAATCATCACCTTTACCTCCAATGTAGAATGAATCAATTTTCTCTTCGTCCATCCTTCCTTTCTCTGCCTCTCTGTCTTTCTCTGTGTATCTATCTCTGTCTGTCTGTCTCTCCTCTCCTCTCTCACTCACTTCCCTCCACCTTTTTCCCCAACCCTTGCCCCAGACAAACCTCAGGGCTTCACATAGTTAAAAGCTCTAACACTGAGCTACATTCTGGACTCCTAATTATCTTGTGATATGCTCCTGTGGTAATTTTTTCACATGCTATTTTAAGTGAAAATATAACTCTAGTTCTTTTAGTAGAATAAGGACAGCCTGCAGAAACTGAGTCATTTTTTTGTTCTAAGTCCATAAAGCAATGTGTTTAAAGGATAGTAGGTGCCTAATTTGTTGAGAAAGTGAATATTTCCTTCCTCAGTTGTGCCTTTCAATAAATTATATATTTCTATTTTAATCTTTATGTCCAATTGAAATATAAATTGGAATATCTTATTTTAAAATAGATAATTATTTTTCTTTTAGTTTGGTCCTCAGATCAATATTTCATATTTCATTTTTGCTTGGACAATTTGGACTCTTATTTCATTATTACTTTAATATGCATTATTCAATGTTATATTTCTTTATAATTTATCATTTGAAGTGTTTAACTTGAGACTAAATGAAAAGCTAAATTTGTGAGAGTTATTTATTTCAGCTGGTCTACACTGGAAAAGAAAGCCATAACAATTTTTTTCAGTTTCTCATTTAAATACCCTGAATCTATAAGCACAGTGAGGTAAATAAAACTAAAAATTAAAAACAAACAAAAAATGTGTCCGAAATATTTAGCTAAACAACCGAATCATGCTTTCAGTGAAAAAAATCATGTATGCATATACAATGTTCTAAGATTTTGCAATTGTCATCTTTGTATTCATGATGTAATTTATAAAATCATGAACACAAACTATAAAATGCTTACAAAAGTACTGGACTTAGACAATAGACCATTAAATTGTATTTTCTATAAAATTAGATTAAATCATTATGGATATTATGTGAATTAAACCCAAGAGAAAAAAATCCTGTCTAAGTAACCAAGCAAATGTTTTTCTTAAAAACAAAGAAGTTTATACTATCAGTCCATTTTCATCTGTTGCTACACCTAAATGTATTCTATTACTAAGAAATTTATCTTGCCAGGAAATACAAATGATACTACACAGGTCAACTCACTATAGTCTTTGACTTCAAAAATTAACTCTTTGATTAAGGCTAAAGCCAAAGAAGCAGAGCTTGCATTTAATACACATTCAAAGAAGGTCAGTAACACTGAGGCATTAGAAGCTGTCCTATTTCTGTGATTTATAGCACACACTAGATTTACAGCTCAGCACACAAATAGTTGGTTCTCAGTATCTGAGAGAAGAAAACTATTTATCATTGAAATGGAGCAAAAGTCAATAATTTCTATTAAATAACCATAGAAACTTAGATTTAGCTTTCATTTTCACTTCTATACTAGTTATATTTTTTCAGTGGACATTAAAGAATAGTTATTATTCTGCAGTATTAACCATTTTCCTTAATAAGATTGTTACAGTTACTGAAGATCTCCCAGATATTACACATGTAAAAAGATTCATTTTGTTTCTTTTCTCTTCTTTTTTTTCCTTTCTCCTTTCTTTACTTTTGTTGCTTGTAAGTGCAGTTGGCATTATTACAATGTTTTTTTAAAACAAAGTTTGATTTTCACAGAAATAGAGCATCTTAACACTAACCCAAAACTTTGGTAAGTTCACCAACCTCTAAAATATTTCTTCTCCAAATGCAGGCTGTTCAAGTGGTGCTTTACTCCATCTGTTATCATACCGTGCTCAGAATTACATTGTCATATTTAATGTAAAAGAGATCAGTCCCCTTTCATAGTTTAATTGAACATATTACAATGATGATAAGCTCAATGCTTTTCTATTAAATGAACTAAACAATATGGCAAATTTATATTTGTACTTTAGTAAAGTACTCTCTAAACATAGAAATACTCTATTAGACATATCCAAATGTTAAATCTGATAACTGAAAAATTATATTAAAACTCAGCCAGAGGTAATTTTTTTGGCAAGTAAACATCTACAAGTTAATGGAATTGTTTACTCTGTGTATTATGTATATATATGTACATATATATATGCATGCACATTTTCAATTAGCAAATGATACAATTTCTGCTATTTAAAAGTTAATATTTTAATTTAAATTTTAGAGCAGTGGTTATATCACAATATATCACGACAAAAAGAACATATTGTAAAACCATTGTATAAATATGACTAAAAATGGTTTAAGCATAAAAAGGGACAATTAATTTCCTCTTTAGTTTTTATTCCTTTTTATATTGTGTCAGTTTCATTTTAATTTGCATTTTACTTTATTTCCTTATTATCTAAAATGGTATTTGATGATTTTTCTAAAAGTGTTCTTAGCTCTTCCAGTCTAACAATTTGATCAGACATAGCATTTGCAGGAGAGGTATGATAGTAGTATAGAAAATATGTTGTTTTACTTACGGTGAATACCTAAATGTTTGAGCACAGTAGAGCGAAGATTTCACAATTTATCAGTAAATCCCTGCCACTTACATATTTCACTTACATATCTGTGTATTTAGCTTTTCACTTCTCCACTTTTCTTTCTATGCCTAAAATCTGTGTCTGAACTGAATGACTAAGAAATTCTAACAACTGTTTGGAAGTCTGTGGCAGAAATCATTGGAATGAAATTGATGTTACAGTACATCACGGGATTAGGGATACCTGGTGCGGTACAGTTGGTGCTCAGACTCACTCAGCAGAACTGTCAGTTTCAGGCACTCCTCTCTGGCCTCACTGCCTTCTGCTGCTCCTACTCCAAGTGCTTTTCATTTTCACTCAATTCTAATCTCAATTTCTCTGTTTCCTTGGGTAGAGAGAAGAGGGAGAAAACATACAGATAAAATGTATGCAGTTGAATTTTAAAATACCTCAATTTTATTTTTGCCATACATAGTACTGTGATGAAAATTATTAGAAAATTTAAGCTAGCTTCCATTTTATAACAAAGGGAATTAACAGAGCCAAAAATGCACATTAGTGAGAATTTTCTGGATCGTAAGATGAAGTCTATTTTAAAAAAAAAATGAAGTAATTATATGAAGGTAGTCAAAATGCTTGATTTGTTCTTGGATTCTCCGTCTCTGTCTTGTTAAATTATAAACTGAAAAGTCACTGCTTTTAAAATATTAGAAATTTTTTTGTAAAATTAGATTAAAAATATGCAGTACCTAGTATAAAATATATGACTTTTGTTTTAAAAGACATTTACAATTTAGGTGAAATATTTTCAAAAGCAAATTAAAAGGATAATAGTAACAAGTTATATTTTAAAGAAATGTAATATTTATAAGAAGTCATCATCATGATCTCAATATGATTTGTAAAAATACAGCATGAGAGCCTTTTGGCATTTTGAATATGAGATTTGAGCTAAAAGAATGTATTTTTAAAGGTAGCAATTTAAAAAGAAAAATTTCTGAAGCATACTCAAAATGTCAAAGAAGAAATATATTATATGGTAAATAGTTTAAAATAATTTGTATTAAAATATCTAGGGAAAAATAAGATAAATATAGGTATTTAGACTATCAGAAGATGAGAAAAGAGAATGTAAAAGGTAAAAATATTTTAAAATTCAGAAGTGAAAAAGATGCAGTTTTAATATATAGAGAAAAATGCAATCCTTTTTGGAAAGCAACATCAAGATTAATTAAGCTTAGGCTTATTATACTCAGGTTTATTTTAAATATTCTTCAGTCGATTACTTAATAATCTGAACAATCTCAAAACATCATAAAATACCAGACAAGAAAAATTAAATAACTTTTTATTATATCTTTATATACATATGTTCAGTTTATCCCCATGAAATCTGCTTATTGCCAACAATATAATCAAACAACTATAAGTTCTAAAATATTGAGTTTTTAAAAACATCTGTGATAATGACATTTTATATTCAGAGCAAGTTTCTATGTCTCTCAGATTAGACTCCTGAATAAAACTAATTTCTTTAAAATATTTTAAAATTATGCCAATATATTTTTATTCTTAACTAACAAGATAAAACTGTAACAAAAAGCTAGTAAAACTTACATTTTCTAACATTTAGCAAATTTAACAAAGCAATTTGGAATTAAATTTAGTGTTTCCTTAAAACTTAAAATTTATTTTTTACACAGTGCAATATGCAATAAGCTAAATAAATATTATCATAGGTTGAAGAATTCTCCATCTTTATAATCCTGAGTTAATATTTCAGTCGGTTAAATGAGATGTAGATGCATTAAAGGACTATCAAAATATAATGCATATATCAAAAAATACTAATCTGAACTTTAATAGATAAGAAATATTTGTAGTGTTGTAGACAAAAGTAGGAAAGTTTAGCACAGAAACTTACAGAATAGACTACTTTTTTAAAGTTCTTGAATTCCAGAATGCTAAATCCATATTTTTTCTTATAGATAATAGGGTAATAGGACTTAAGCTGAATGCAGGTGCTAAGATATTGAGGCACCTGGATTTATAGTCACATCACAGGCACAAAAGGCTAAGTTTTGTACCCTCAGTGCCACCACATGTGCCAAGTTGTATCCTGGCAGCTCTGAGATCGGAAATCCCCTGTACACCAATTTCCTGCCCAAACACAGCAAGAGAGTGTGTGAGCACCACAAATTAAGGAATACAGCCCAGTCAAGAATCACATCTGAAAGGTGTGTGAACCATTGCCAGGACCCTTAGAAACTCAGACCTCTGACGAGCCCGCATACAAGCACTGCAACTAAATGAGCACAGCAGTTGAGTGTGTAAGAATAGCAACCAGATGTGAGATACACGTAAATCTACAAGAACACAATTAAGTGCTTATGTGATCCCTGGCCATTGAAATAACAGTCAAAAAAAGGAGGACAATAAGTAGATAATAAAAAATTAAACAGAATGTGCAAAGTAGGTATGCAACATGAAAGAAGCTGAGCAAGACAATAATTGAGATGTGCTGTCATTTTAAGACAGCAGAGAATAGTGAGAGATTACAGAGTTAACTACAATAGAGATACTGACAAAGAAAAATATTGAGAATATGAGTATTCAGAAATAAAAGGAGAGATATAAGGAAATAGCAAAGAAACTACTACTAAATTTTAAATGGACATAAAATTATTACATAAATAAAACTGTTTAAAATTCAAAACTTTCTGGAAAAGTTGCTGCTGTTTTGTTAGAGCTATGCAGTAACAATGACATATATGCCCTTTCATTTGTAATTAGGTTTTAAATATAAATCTATTTATTTTTAACTTTCATGTTATAAAAAGTTAGTGGCTTTACAGAAAGGTAGGTGGTCAAATAGAAAGAACACAAACTTAAAAATCAACACAAATAAGTTTCTGAAAGAGCTTATACACTTTCTAGCTCTGTCACTTGATTTCTTCAGTATTAAAAAAATAAGTGAACTAATTCAGACGAAGAAAGAGAAATATTAGTTATCTCACTCATATGTGAAATGTAGAGAAGCAGAATAAGGGTCTCTGGTTCCTTGAGGTGTTAGAGGAGAATTGAAACCAAGAGGTATCAGCAGACTATGGTGAAGAGATATTGACATTTTGGTGTGGGGTAGTAGCAAATATATGAATCATTGTAAAATTGTTCCCTTAAAACAATCTGATAAAAGAGTGTGTCTCAACATTTTTCAGACCATGCCTCTTTCAACCTTCTTTTTTTTTTTTTCCCTGTGGCCTCTGAATTACTATTTGGGACACCGGTTGTGCTGTCGCCCTCCATTTACTCTATATTATTCTGTGACAATATACTGGGAGACAGTGCAAAAGAGGCTTATGGCTCTTTGTGGTTAAGAAACACTGTTATAGGGGCCGGAGCAGTGGTGCTAGAGGTAAGGTGTCTGCCTTGCCAGCGCTAGCCTAGGACGTTCAATTCCCCCAGCGTCCCATATGGTCCCCCAAGCCAGGAGCGAACGAAATACTGTTATAAACCTCAGTTTAAAAATGGATGTGCTAACTATAGTAGGCATCTAAAACTATTATGAGGATTAAAAGAGATAAAGAAATCTTAGAAGAATGTGTAGCATGTAATCAGAGTTGAATAAATGTAGCTAATATTTTTCTTATAGCTTTCTTTCAAGAATATCAGTGATACATATTAAAGAATTGTTTGCTGATAAATAATTGCCTATCACTGAGCATTAAAGATACTCTCAATTTGATTTTAAAAAATTTCCTCCATGCTATTTTGATGAAAATAAAGTAAATTTTTTGAAATTTGAAAGACTTATTGGAAAGTAGAAGAAGAAGAAGAAGAAGAAGAAGAAGAAGAAGAAGAAGAAGAAGAAGAAGAAGAAGAAGAAGAAGAAGAAGAAGAAGAAGAAGAAGAAGAAGAAGAAAGAAGAAGAAGGAGGAGGAGGAAGAAAAGAAGAAGAAGAAGAAGAAGAAGAAGAAGAAGAAGAAGAAGAAGAAGAAGAAGAAGAAGAAGAAGAAGAAGAAGAAGAAGAAGAAACTCCAGTGCGAGAGGAATTTAGTATAGGACCAACTTCTGAATAAAATTTTTTATAGTTTCAAGATGCAAAAAGAATTTTCATTATAAATATGGAAAATTACTGCCTGCTTCTGATCGTCTATGCCAGAAAAAGAGCATATTGGAACAGAAAATCAAAATCAAAAAATTAATCTAACCAGCTGGACCAAGGCTCAACACTTACTCCTGAAGTCAGGCAAATCTGCCATGGCACCAACTCCAACAGTTAGAAGAGAAATATCTTGCCAAAAATGTCATAATACTACTGGCAGGATAACCTTTTGCCTTACCCAAGTAGGTCAGGGTTATTTCACTGGCTGAATATTATAGCTGAAAGATGAAAGACTGACAACAAGTGTGTAACTCTCAAAATACACTACTAGCCTACAAAGTGTAGTTTGATTCAGTTATCTTTTAATTCACTGTGTGCAGAGCAGTTTAGTCACTGTGTGCAGAGCAGTTTAGATAGCTATGTACTTTACCCAAAGATATACTTTAAGTCATTATGTAAAATGGTGGAAGTTGTTACCTCAGCAGGGTAGTACTGTAGAGTACAGTAGGGTACAGTATAGTAGGGTGGGATATAGAAGAGACTTACTGTATATTAATAGTTTATACTGTAGAAAGTTTGAGGAGTTATAGATATATGTTATTCTTTTTAGTTTGAGCCACACCCGGTGATGCTCAGGGGTTACTCCTGGCTATGTGCTCAGAAATTGCTTCTGGCTTGGGGGACCATATGGGATACTGGGGGATCAAACCGTCATCAATTCTAGGCTAGCGCATGCAAGGCAGATGCCTTACCACTTGCACCACCACTTCCCCTCTTTTATTTGGCATTTGAATGATAGTTATTCTTAGTTGATGTGGCTAATTTAAGTCTTTTACAATCTAAGTATTCAGAATAAGCAACCCAAGACCTACTCATTGTGAACCTAGAAGATTAAATGCCAAATGGCAAACATAAGCTATTGTTTTGATAGTTATCTGTGTGTCTCTAATGAATATCTTCGTTTTTTTTTTTCTTTTTTGCTTTATGAGTTACACTAGGCTTTGTGCAGGACTTACTCTTGGCTCTGTTTTCAGAGATCACTGATGGCAAAACCAAAAGGATCTATCAAGGACTAAACCAAAGCATACAATTTAACTCCTTGATATATCTCTGGACCAAAATTCATACTTTAATGACAGATTTAATGATGCTATTTCCTGACTCTAAGAGTATTAGTATTATATGCTCTGATATAAGCAGTATTTTGTTTAAATTTTATTGTACCTTATTATTTTTATATTTTATATTGTTTTATATTGCCTAATTTTAGTTTATTTTTATATGAACTGATATTTTGGCCTACACGTACAATAAAAATGTAAAGTAGCCATTGAATATTTTTCTAAATAACAAATATACCATATAAATTACCAGGTCTTTTTAAATATTTTCTATGAGACATATGTTTTCTTACTATTTTTTTCTGTATTTTGAATTATTCTATTTTCAACTTACTCCTTTTTTGATTGAAATATATTCATTAGGTAACTTTGTTGGAAGATATTATAGTGGTTAGGACACATGCTAGGCCTAATCTAAAAATGTAGCTGGGGTTTATTCCAGGGACCAATAAGCCCCCAGAACATCACTGAGTTCAGTCCTGGAGGGCCATACTGCTCGGCGTGTCTCTGAAAGAACTGCCACTGCCAGGGTGGCCCTGCTAATCGATGTCAATACAGGGCCTAAGCATGTCACATTAGCCCTTGCAACCACAGGATGGTTGTCTAAAAATTGCCATTCCTATGGATATACCCTAGGAACAAAAAAAAAAATGCAACACAAAAATGCCTTCTGCACACCTATATTCATTGCAGTGCTATTTACAATAGACAGAATCTGGAAACAACAAAGATGTCCTTAAGTAGATGAATGACCAAAGAAACTGTGGGATATATACACAATGAAATATTATGCAGCTGACAGGGAAAATGAAGTCATGAAATTTTCTTCTACATAGATAGACATGGATTATAATGCTGAGTGAAATAAGTCAAAGGGAGAAATATAGACACCCAGTCTCACTCATCTATGGGTTTTAAGAAAAATAAAAGACATTATTATAATAATGCCCAGGGACAATAGAGATGAGGATGGGAAGGACTGACTCATGATGTGAAGCTCACCACAAGGAGAGGTGAGTGCAGTTAGAGAGATGACTACGCTAACAACTATCATGACAGTGTTAATGAGTGAGAGAAGTTGAATGCATTTCTGAAATACAGGCAGGAGGTGGAGAAGGAGGGAGAAGGGGGGCACTGGTGGTGGGAATGTTGCACTGGAGAAGGGGGGTGTTCTTATTATGACGGAAACCCAACTACAACATGTATGTAATCATGGTGCTTAAAAATATTATTTAAAAAATAAATGCTACTATTTTGCAGTAGCAGGTTTAAATAATTTATTGCATAATTTTATCACATTTTGTGGTAGGATGAAATTAGCATTCCCAAACACAGTCATAAAATGTTATAAATAAAAAAATAAAATTGTCTAGGCCTATCTACCACAAGC
>PVKC010030971.1:0-14657 GCA_004027635.1 Crocidura indochinensis
GGGGGGGGGGGCCTGAGGAGCAAAGGTTAAAAGGCAGCTGTTTTATTTGGGGAAAAAAATCTCCGCTACAGAACAAAGCTACACTTCCACCTGTGAAAGGAATTCAAGTTGCTCTTGGGTTCCAGGGAAAGAAGTCGACCGCTATGGAATTTCAGAGAAATAAAATGGCTTTTATTCCTATCACTACATCTCACTTCAGGTACAGGGCTCCCCCGGGTCCCTCACACTGCCCTAGCTAACATGCTGAGTCTTGCATAAATGTTGCACAGCCTCCACCCCGAAAGGAGACAACTGCAACTGCCCAGACCTGAGAGAGAGAGAGAGAGAGAGAGAGAGAGAGAGAGAGAGAGAGAGAGAACACAGTTTTCAGCTTGGATTCTCTTTCATCCTCTCTTCCCCATCCCACCCCAGCTTTCACCTCCTGCAAAAATAGGGCAGACTTAAGAAGCTGCACCAATTCCTATTTTAAGGAACAGTGTGGTGAGTGCTGAGGTTTTCTTTTTGAGAAAGAAATCTACTTCTTATTTAGAAAATCCATACAACACAAACAGCAGGTAAAATCTGAGCATACCCCAAGTCCCATACCAGCCTGCATATTCCTGCTTTGGGGTTCCCAGGTAGGATGTATCTTTCCCTTCAACCCATCCCAAAACTTCCCCAGGTCCTCTTTTCTGCTCTCAGTCCATAACCTCCAGCTTGTCACCACTGAGATTTGTCCAATCAAGCATGTGGCTTCCATAGTCACCCCCTTGGGGCTGCTTCCACACTTGTCCCAGTATCCCAGTCTCTGTCCACTGCTAGTTTCCTGCGATGGGCTATGTCCTAGGACCTCATCACTGGACGGGCCTCCCCTTTGAAGTACCTTTTCCCTAAAACTCCATTTCTGGAATGAGGTGCCGTAGGCTGCTGCTGCTAACTTTCCACCCTGGGGACCCTCCCCTCTTTATCCCATCACTTCTCTAAGCTGTCCTCTCATGTCTGCCTGTATCTCTCTTGATTTGAGACTATGTCACAGTTGTTGGGCGTGACACCTTTCTTAAAACATGGGCCACTCTTGCTCACCTTCTCGGAGCTGGCTATGCCTGATTACTTGGAGGAAGAGACATCTCAAATCTGCCTAGGTTTGAGTAGCCACAGAGAAATGGCCGAATACCAGTTGATTCTGCCTTCCATCTTCATGGACTTATGTTGCCTTGACCCTCCCCATCCTGGGACACCCTGGTCCAGTCCCCTGAATGACCCCTCTTTCCTTCATTCCAGCAGCCCCTCTGCTGATGTGTTTGTTCATTATCCTCCACAGTGAAGAGAGCAGAAGGCAGACCCAACAGGACATCTGTGAGAGAATTCCTGAGTCTGTGATTACTGAGGACATGTGAGCCTCATCCCAGAGCATGGGCTCAGGTACCCTGACCCACTGACCAACCCATGGCAGCTCGAGTCTAAACCCCAGGCCAGTTAACAAATGTTCTGTGGATGGACTTGCATACAGGAGGACTTAACAAGACATTGATTCTTTTTAATACATGTACTACGTGTATACAGCAAAGAAGTGCTAGTGAGTAGAGAGAAAAAAATACATGGCACCATTTGTTAACACTACTGTTTATTTTCCACAGCAAAATGTATGGGTGTCGGCTGTGACACCGTTTTTAATAAAGAAAAAGAATGAATGGGGAAATAAAGCGTACGTAGGAAAGTAATGTCCAACTCCTCCCGCCTTGAATCACTATGCGCTTAGCCCTGGCAGTGGCTCGTGGTATGGGAGCTGGCGATGACGAAGCTCCCAGGATGCTCTCGGTGGCACCCGAGACACACATCAGTCTCTAAGCCACCCCTGAGCAGTGATTTATATGACAGCTTGGGAAAAGCCAATTGGGGACAATCAATGGAGCAGACGGAGACAGGGCTGGAGAGTGTGCATGAATTAAAAGGAAAACTCCATTGTAATAGGAACAAGATTCTAATCACTACACCTAATTACAAAGAGGAGTAAATCACTGAAAAAAAATTAAGTGTCTCATACAGAACAAACAAAGCAATTAGTCATAAACAGGAGCTGGGGGTTTGGAGCGAGTCAGTGCTTGGACCCCTGCTGCCAGCAGCACAGCTGCTCCTGGGGCCACCTCCGGGTTGGGGGGGGGGTGCTGAGATGAGATGGGCAGGCCAAGCTGAGGAGAAGGGTAGGGGAAAAACTCCCCTAGACACACACAGCACATAGCACAGCATCTCAGCAGTGACCCCCCGCCCCCTCAGTCAGGTCCAGATGGCCAAGTAAGAACTGGAGATTTAGACGGAATATATGATGGAGCCACCTCCTCCATCCTGACCCCTCGCTCAGATTTTTAATACCAGCAGCATCTGCAGCAGTTTACTCCTACCACAGTCACTATGCGCTCGGTACCAGGCATCGGTACCAGGCAAGGCTTCTCAGGGAAAGAATCAACCTGACCTTTCCATTAACCCCTTAGGGGAGATCATCATCTCCATTGATAAATGAAGGGGTGTGGGTCTAGAATGGTACTTCTCAATCCTGTTCTGACCCTGGTCCCTTTCAGGTCTTCCTGTGTTCCTGGTCGTGCTAGTAGTCCTTGAGTTCCATGACACACTCTACTTTGATGTAATTCTCACCTATACCACTTGTTTGGGGTAGGGCTCCTGGTTGAGAAAGTTGGTCCAGAGGGTTCAGAAATTTAGCTAAACTCCTCCTTTCCTCCTTATAAGGAGCAATGCCTAGGGACAACATATGACAGAACAAGCCACTCAACTCTCTGAGCCCCCGGTACCAAAATCTTCTTTAAAGGGAATGATACATTAAAGCACATGAAAGCACAGAGAGGACATAAGTTTCTGTGCTCAATGCAATTGTTTTTTTTTTGTTTGCTTGTTTGTTTTTGGTTTTTCTTTGGTTTTTGGGTCACACCTGACAGCACTCAGGGGTTACTCCTGGCTCTAAGCTCAGAAGTCACTCCTGGTAGGTTCTAGGGACCATATAGGATGCCGGGATTCAAACCACCATCCTTCTGCATGCAAGCCTTGCCTCCATGCTATCTTTCCGGCTCCTGCTCAGTGCTATTAATGCTGGTTTGTGTTTTTCCTTTACACCACAGTTGAACTGAACTATGTGTATAGGCCACCAGAGAGGGCAGATTGGACACAGGGTAAAGGCTGGTCAACACAACCTGCAGGAAGCCAAAGATTTCCTGATCTCTCCTAACTTACTACTCACCACCACTTGCTCTAGCAGAGGGTACCTCCCTTCTCCTCTTTGCCTGGACCCAAAAGTTCCCTTGAGGCACTTACAGGAACTGTTTCTTCCCTCTTCCTCACATTCTGCAGGTGATCTGGAGCTAAGGAAGAACAGGGCCTGGCAGCTAAAGAGCTGGGTCCTAATGACAGCTGCTGAGTGCCTTCAGATAAAATCCTTGACCTCTCTGGCCTTGCTTTCCCAGTTTGCAAAGCTACCAGCATCTCCTATACCTTCCAAGTATGTCAGAGGGTGGCCGTCTACATGTGACAGATGGTCTGTTTCACCAATGGCCAAACTATGGCTGCATCCTACTTCCTGTCCCAATGGCACCCAGGTCTTGTCCCATCAAAAGGTGGGGTGCCACCTCCTCTTGACCTCCCCTTGACTAGGGTCAGTGTGCAACTGTCTTGAATTCTGACATTCTTGGCAGGGTCCGGAGAAGGAAAGCCACGCCTGGCTGGTTTGCTGGGACACATGATGAAGTCCAGTGCTTGTAGAGAGGTTAGCAGGTGGGTCCTGAGACCACAGAAAAGGAGAGATGCTTGGTAAGCTCCTGCTATGCTGCTGACCATCTAAGAGTACCCTCCAGAGGTACCCACCACCAGGCAGAACCACCCAAGCTGGCCCCATCTCCCGCACCAGGGTCCACAGAAACCACCAGACATATTACAGTGACTGTTGTTTTAAGCCAGTAAGCCCCGGGATGATTTGTTATGCATCAGTAGATAACTGGAACAACACGCATATGAAAACATGCTGTAAACTGATGAGCAAATATTAAGAACTACTAATGCCATAATAAGTTTTATGATTATTTCCTCTTCGAGTCTGCCCTTGATTTTGTCTTTGGAAAAATATGTGTGTGGGGGGGGGGGTGGTGGTGGTGGTGGAGGAGCTGTAGGGTTGGGTGTTGAGGAGAACGAATACAGATCTGCCTTAGGCTTCCGAGAAGAAAATCAAAAGCCCAACTGTCACCAAATGAAGGGTCGATATGCAAAATGACATCTCAATTCACCTGGTGGCAGTGTTTAGAAAGGAAGATTCTATGAACTAATTAAACAGTAATTCTCAACAGGAGGATTCTCCCCCAGGAAGCCCAGCTCTTTCTAGACAAAGATTCTCAGCACCTCCATCCTGGGCTGGGGAGCTGGCTAAATCCCTGCAGGAAAGAGAAGGGCCTGGGCCTCGTCTCCACAGACTGTGCAGAAAACCCTAGAGACCACTAGGGGGCCTTGCACCCACATTCACAGCCGCTGTGGGGGCGGAGGGGTGTCTTTTGGAGAACAAGTCAAGTAGGGTGGGGTGGCAGGTGCCTCGAAGCCCAAAACACCGGATCCTACTTTCCTCGACACTGCCCTTCCTGGGAACAAATTGAGATCGTCAGGCCGTCGACTGCCTCAACACTCATCATTTTGACAGATACTTAGCTATTCATTTAAAAACAAGCAAGAGAACAAGCGTCAGCTGTATTTTTTAATTACTCCTGGATAGGACTGGGAATGGTTTGGCATAATTGGGGTATTGAGATTTTTTTCCCCTTTGAAGGTCTCGTTGCAGCAAGAAAAATACTGTGTTTATTCTAATTAAAACCAACCATTCTCTTAAATCATCTTAGTGTGGGGAAGGCAAAGGGTGACTGGCATTTATTTTGTATCGGGCAGTGGGGCTGGGCATTAGCAGGGCTCGTGGGGCCAAGGTTCTATCTAGCTCAGAACCCCAGTTCTTACACTGATGAAGGCAGAGTGGGGAGAGTAGGAAGTTCCTAAAGTTCCCTTGGGCACTGATGAAGCCTGAGGTTGTCCTTCCACTTCCTGCCGCCCCCACAGCCTGGGAGCTATCACAGACCCACCAGTCCTGGTCACAGAGTACTTCAGGATGCCTGGGACCCTGAATCCCATCCCAGATACAGGAAGTAGCCCTTTCAAGGCAGTTTTTCCAAAGCACACTGGGATTGCCTTGACCTTGTAAAATGCACATGACTGGGTGCTCCTCTAGAAACAGGAGTCAGTGGTCTGGGGTAAGCCCTCAACTCTGCATTTTGGAGAAGACACTAAATGCCTTGCTTCTGGGGGGGAGAGGTGGAGATGGGATGTTAGGCCACACATGATGATGCTCAGGGCTTACTCCCAGCTCAATGTCCAGGGATCACTCTTGGTGATGCTCAGGAAACTATAGGTGGTTCTGGGAATTGAACTGTGGTCCATTCATTGAGCACCATACCTGCCTTACTTGCTTAACTGATACTTTAAAAGCCCCTGCCTAGGTGCCAGAGAGACAGTTCGGTGGTAAGGGCATTTGCCTTGAACGCAGCCAATCCAGGACGGATAGTGGTTCAAATCTTGGCATCCCATATGGTACCCCAGGCATGCCAGGAGTGATTTCTGAGTGCAGAGCCAGGAGTAACCCCTGAGCGCGCCCCCCCACACCAATCCTCGTTAGTGCAGAGCATGGTGTCTCAAATCCTAAATTCTGTCTCTGCATCTCTGGCCTGGTAACCCTGAGCAAAGGAAATGCACCCAAAATGGCCAGGCAAAGTCCCTGTTCCCTTCCTGCACACACAGCTGCATGACAAACCACGCCTTTCTTTCAAAAGTGGGGCACCGCAGAAGGGCTGGTGGAAAGGAGGGAGGAGCAAGAAGCTGGCAGCAGACAGGTGCATCAGGGGCAGTCTTGGAAAAATAGCTCCATAGTAGTGGCACTTGGAGGAGAGAGGAGCCCAAGAACCCAATTGAACCCCAGCACAAAATGCAGTCACCACGTGCCAGGCAACTGGAGCATTAAGTAAAGAAGAAAGCTGATAATGATCCTTACGAATGACATTTCTAAGTCATTGTGTGTTCCAGCCTGTTCCCCTCTCTCTCCTCCAAAGTAACTCAACCCCTCTCAACACCACTAGCTGGTCAGGCTCTTGAGGGGTTGCAGGAAAATTGCAAAGGGCTGTTGGGGCTGGATTCTGGGGAGTGGGGCCTCAACTGCCCAGTAGCCAGACTCTACCACCCAATGGTTGACTGGAGCACAGGAGCTAGTCTCCAGAGCTTTTCCCAATGACAAGGTTCTGCAAGGTACAACTGTGCCAAGAATAAAATCAATGCAGGTGCCCCTTCACTACCCTAAGGATAGCGGAGGGGATGAGACAAGTGTGGGACAAAGGCTGGGCTTTGACCTCAGGTAGGAGAGCCATCAAACATATTTGGTAATACACCATCAAACCTGGGAGACAAAGGGCCTCCATCTCCACGATCTGCCCCCTGCAGATCAGATGGTTAGCACCCTGCTTTGGAAAAAGGGCAGGCATCCAGGCAGTGGGCAGGTGATTGACAGGCTGGCCGTACTGCACCCCTACTCTGCTCCAGTAACTACCCATATTATGCTGAAATGACACAAGCGACAATAATTAAGCCCAGATCTCTGTGGATCGTTCGCGGTGATAATTCCACCTTTGTAATTCAGCTTCAGATAAACCCCTTTTGTTCTGCCTTATAACACAGATTCTAGTATCATTCAAGTATATTAACTGTAGCCTATTACTGTCACAAAAAATGCTCCCTGAGCCATAGCAAAAGACTCCCCAGACAAAACTTTATGTCATGTTAATCCAAGCTTTAATAACTATGAGGATATATAACTGTATTCTAATTGTGCTCTGCGTTCTCGCATACAAAAACAGAAGATATCAAAAATGACAGTGGCAGATCTCATCAAATCAAAATGCACTAATCCCCCACTCAGGGCACTGGGGGGGATGGAGAGATGCGTGTTTATTCAGGGAAAGAAGGGATCAGGGGGCTTGGGGGGTTGGGAAGACTCTGGGGGGAAAGGAGGGGCTTCCAAAAATCAGTGCTGTAGGCTTAGAGAAGGTGGTGGTGGAAGGAGCTATGAGACCAGATATGGGGTCAGACTAGAGTTTGCCAAGAGAAACAATAGAGATGTATAGGGACGGGCAGTTAAGGGTAGCTTTCAGGGATGGGTAGGGTGCTCTAAAATTCCTGGACTCGACCTGGTATAGAGCCTAAGTTTGAGGGAGACCTTGTCCAGAGGATTCTCACTAATTGGGCCTGGCAATGGGTGACTCCAGTACACATCTGATAAGGTACAGCCAGCTCTTGTAAGACCCACTCAAAGGTTCAACTCCACCAATTGATACTGCAACCAACACACAAATACTAATACATCCAGTAAGGCAGTCAACATATCAACACTAACACACCCAGCACTGCACCCAGAGTGCCAGCAGTAACACATTCAGAACACCAAAACTAATGCATTTAGCACAGGGGCTCCATGACCAGACCAGCTTTCATACCTGCCTTCTCTGTGGCTCTATCCTTCCTCATGTGACAGGAAAACTGCTGTTCATTATGTCTAGTGTTTCTCATAGGATTCAACCCTAGAAGGACTCAGATCACTGCTTGTTCTGTGGGTTTGATCCTTTTCTACTGAGTGACTGATGGCAATACCACAGGCCCATCGAGGGACTAGGACAAGTTTCCTCAATTCACTTGGTCTCAACTTCCTGAACAGGAGGAACAGAGGTAAGTACCTGCTCCTTGGTGCTGTTGAAAGGATTAAGGAAAGGTTCAAAGAACCTGGTATGGTCCATGGACAAGAGAGGGTCTCACTGTATAGGAAGAGAGAAGAAAAACAAATTCCCTGGACCGTTCAGGATGAAGTTTCAGTTTCACCACAGGGCTTACTCTTCTACTTGCTTAATTGAAGTATCATAGTTTACAGTTGTAGTAAGAGTTCTGTTTTTTCTGTTTTAGGCATGCGATATTTAGGCACCACACCTACCACAATATTGCTCAACTGCCCCCAGGGTCCTTCTCGTCCACCCTGCTTGGCAGACTCACTTCTGTTGGCAGAAGAATCTCAGGGTTCATTTCCTTTGGCCATAGTATAGTCTATTCCCTTACTTTGTTTCTTCCCCCTGTGTTTTTTGTTTTTTGGTTTTTTTTTTTTTGAGGGGAGACCCACAAGCAGCAGAGCTTGAGGGAAGCAGACAATACAAGCATCGAACACAGGGCTCCTACATGCAGAGCATGTTACCCAGCCTTTGAGTCATCACCCTGGCCCTTCCTTTCATTTATTTTCTCTTTTCTCGCTTTTGTGTGGTGCTGGCAATCAAACCCAGGGCCTCACAAGACAAGCACTCTACAGCTGAGCTAGCTATACCCCAGGCCTCCTTACTTGGTTTCTTTATGCCTCACAAATGAGTGAGATCATTCAGTATTTGTCCTTCTCCTTCTGACTCATTTCACTTAGCATGACGCCCTCCAGAATTCCATCCAAGTTGCAGTCAAATGTAAGACTTCATCTTTTCTTATAACGGAGTAGAATTCCACTGTGCATACAAACCGCGACTGATCTCTTCAACTGCTCTTGGGCACCTGGTTTGTTCCCAGATCTTGGCTATTGTGAGAAGCACTTTAGTGAGTAGAGTTGTGCTTATATCTTCTCAAATTAGTGATTTGCATTTGTGGGATCAATGCCAAGGAGTAGAATTACTTGATCATATGGTTGTTTTATTTTCAGGATTTTTGAGAAATCCCCAAACTGTTTCCATAGAGGTGTAACCAGACAACATTCTTAGCTGCAGTGAAAGAGGGTGACTTTGTCACCACCTCTCTGCCAGTACTAGATGTTCCCGACTTTTTGATATATGCCATCTCACTGATGTGAGGTGATAGCTCAGTGTAATTTTGGTTTGTATTTCCCTGGTAATAAGTGGCAGCGAACACTTTTTTCATGTGCCTGCTGGCCATTTTCTTTGGGGAATTGTCTATTAAGCTCGTCTTATTTGTTGATGGAGTTGTGTGTTGTGTGTTGTGTGTGTGTATTTTTCTTCTAGAACCTTCTAAAGAATACTTCTCTTTACTTCTCCAGCCCTTTAAACCACTTCACATTCTTAGTCTTGACATCGTTTCTGGCACAGAAGGATCCCAAGCAACTCTAGGGCTCTTGCAAGGCTCTCTAGCATCAGAGATCTCTCTCTGTACATTTAAATCCAGACAGCTGAAAGAACCAGGGTAAACTACAGACCTCTTAGTCTCTCTACAAAACAAGGATGTTTCGCTTCAGTGGGCCTCTTACTGTCAACGTGTGGGTGAAATACATTTAAGAACAGACTTTGACAAGAATACTCTCTCTCGGCCACTCAACCTCTATGAGCCTTAATTTCCCTATCTAGAAAAGGGTGATTATAGAAGCCTCTGTGACCTATCCCACGAGCTGCTTATTGAAAAGCAGAAGAGCGAGTGGAGACATCTGCTGTGTAGAGAGTGGCCAGAGGCAGAGGGCATGGGGCCAAGAGCATGCAGTTCATGGGAGGAAGACTTGGCCCTTAGAGCAGTTCCCGGGCTGATTTCTTCTCTGGAGGAGGAGCCTTTACCCCTCCCTGCTCTGCTGCCAGCTGCCTTCATGCCCACACACACAGGATGTGAAAATGCCCCCCGAGAGGGAACTGGGAGCACTTCTTCTTTGGAGTTGGGCTGCAGATGGAGACATCACCAAGAGCAACTGGCAGACTTTAATATCCCAAATCTCATACCTCTCCTCCCTCCAGAGACAAATCGTCACTGAGTTCTAAGCTTGCTTCCTGCTTCATTTGGGATCTTGCATGTCTTCATGTGGCAGAAGGGGCATAAAGGGGAAAGGAATGTGGATCTCATGCAGAATCCACATCACTTGGAGCAGCCCTGGAAAAAGCAGGAGGGGGGGAAAAAATCCTTCCTGACAAGCACTTCTTGCTGAGGGCCAAATGATGAGAGAAGTGGGGAGGGAATTGAGCAGAGAAATTGAGAGAGTGACTGTGTGTATATGAGAAAGATTGAGAGAGAAAGAGAAAAGAGAGAGGGAGAGAGAGAGAGGAGAATGCATGTATTTAACCCTGGACTCCTGAACGCTTTAAGCCTACGCACCAGTCCTTTGTGCCATCTCCCCAGGGCTCTCTCTATTGAAATTTTTTTTCTGCATTTAACAACCAAAGAAAGAAAAAATTGGAGATGACAAGTGAGGACCGTGACTTCCTTCATCTCTTTTTTTTCTCGCAGGTCACCAACAACACAACCACATTTTCACATAAGACCACTCAGAACTCCCAATGGAGCATCAAATCACCCTTTTCATCTTTCTTCCAACACACAAAAATGACAAAGACATCCTGAAACCTCACATCCCACCCTACCCCCGAGAGGCAACCCTACAGGAAAAGTATGGGGGGGGTGAAGAATAGCTCCACTTCTGAGTCTTCACAGTGCCAAGGCTTTGATGGGCCTTCAAGAGTCCACTAGGAGGCAATGGAAATTCTGGTGGCATGGCTGGGGATCTCCCCCTTTGAAACAGAAGTCTCTGTCTTGCTCACACCAACGAGGTCACACCAGCTTCCCATCCATCAAGTTTTGTCTCTCAGTTCATTTGCTAAGGGCCCCTGACCCTGGACAAAGGCTAGAAAAAAAGCTTAGAAAAGACTTAGAACTGAGGCAGATTGATCAGAAACTCAAGACACAGTAGGTGTGGCCAACAGCTGCTCTCACAGTGGCTGAACGAATGGTTCTCTAGCATTCTCCAATAGCTGGTTATTTTCCCTACTCCCTCACATGGGCTGTCAAAGACCTTAATCTTGATGACAGAACCCTCAGTATTGATTAGGTGAAATGTGGCATGGTGAAGGCCCTAATTCCTTCCCTTGAAGGATTCTAGAGAGCTTACCCAGCCTAGGAATGCCACAGAAAGAGACAGCCTGGGAAAGAGGGTCTCAGTGGCTTATAGGATTCTGATTTCCCATGCCCCGTGCCCATTACCCCTGAAACTCACTCAGACTCCCCCGATAATCTTTTCCCAGCATGGCCAGGGTGTGATGACAGGACCTCGATGGCAAAACCAGGCCCTGCTTTTCTGGGGAAGCTGTCCAGAAATATCAATAAAGGAGTGAGACAAGCCAAATCATTAGAAGTCAGAAATGTTCTTTCTCATCTTTGTTCATAAGCAAACTCCTGACGGCGAACCTGGCTTTTAAAGAAAAGGAAAAGCTTTTTAATCACCATGGGTTTAGGTGGTATCAGGAACAAATTACAACACTAATACTGTCCTCAGAGAAAGAAAAATACATGAAAAAGTAATGACTTTCAGAGTGATGTTCATTTTCTTTCTCACCAGCCTTCCTTCTACACTTGCTACCCAGGGAAGAAACTGAGGCAGAGTCACTGCATTGGCAATGAAGACAAATGAGAGGAGAGAGGCACATCCTTAACACCTGGTCAGTCATCAAAGCTGTTAACTCCCAAGTTGGCATCTTCATCATCATTCATGCTTCGGGATTGCTAGACTGGGGCTGGGGGGCAGCCCTGTTAGCCCCGTCTCCTTGCACTGCATGAAACATAACCTCAAACCCCTCTGATGAGCTCTTGCCCAAATGCCCTCTCCCAAGGGGCCTCTCCAAGTCCAGATGTGGAACTCTTCCTCCAGGCTCAGGCTAGATCCCATAGCCCTGGGCTGCTTTTCTGTCTCTCAGTTAGCCTAGAACAGGGGTCTCAAACTCAATTTACCTGGGGGCCGCAGGAGGCAAAGTCAGGGTGATCCTTGAGTGCAAAGTCAGTAGTAAACCTTGAACATTGGGGGGTATGACCCAAACAACTAAAACAAAACAAAACAAAACAAAAAAAGATTCCTCTAGGGCAGGGCCACAAAATGTTGTACGGAGGGCCGTGAGTTTGAGACCCCTGGCCTAGAACCTATACCCCAAGTCAAGATCAACATTCTGCTGAGGGACATCAATGCCTGCTCTGATGTCCAAGAATGGACTCTCTTAGAAACTGGAGTGATTTCCTTTGTTCACCCTCAAAGGGTCTTTCCAACCACTCCCATAGCTGTAGCATGAGGGAGCCTAGGCTTGCTGAAAGGTCTCCTGACACACAGAGAAAGGAAGCAGGAGGGAAACAGAATAAAGACACCCACGCAGAGGCATTTGGCAGGGACACCTCAAAGTCCTGAGGGCCAGACCTTGATCCTGGGGCCAGAGCCACCATGAGTTGTGGGTTCAAAGGCCTGCAGGCCCTGAGGAGCAGCATAAAACCTCCCTCCCACCCAGCAACCGACCAGGTGCTTGGCGGATGCTTCTGGCAGGGACCTTGGCTCCAAGCAGTCTGAGCATACAAGTTACTGCTCACTGGACCACACACACTCACACAGTGACCTCACAAAGATCACTGGTCATCACTGAGCACCTGATACACTGAAACAAGTGTCACAGCATTTACACCCGCCGCCCCCCCCCCACACACACACACACACTATCTTTTCAGCAGGGCTAATCCATTTGCTTTCGAACCAGGACTCACCTGTAGGTGCAACCCAACCACAGCCCCTTTGCACTCCTAACCTGGCCTAACGACTCCTACAGGGGAGGGTGGCACAAGGCAAGGCCAGATTCCAAAAGCCCAAGATCTACCTGCTGTATGAGGACCTTTCTCGACAACCTCCAATACTCGGGGCTCTAATTAGAGGGCCTCAGCCGAACACCTGCCAGAGAAGATCTGAGAGTGTTGTGCATCGAGCATGAGCCTTTGCCCTGGTGGCCGCCTTGAGACACTTGGCAAAATTCATCAGGTTTCAACACAGATCCAAACCTGTTGGGCTACAGGGAGCTCAGGAGAGAGCCCAGGGGCAGCTAATGGAGAGTTTGTCTCTGAATATTCGAAGCAGGAGAAAGAGCAAAGTTCCTGAGTGCATCTGACAATCATTACTGTATCCCACCAACCACAACCTTCTGGTACCCCCAAGGAGCCCCACCTTGCAGGGAAGAAGCTGCTCAGGACACTGAAGAGCTGAGTCCAGAGAACTCCAAGGCCACCACTATCCCACAGCTCTCCAACCCTGTCAGATACCTCCTAGCTGGGTAGGAAGCCAAGAAGGCCTTTCCAAGGAAGTTCTTGTGTCTTTGAATCTCCTTTTCGATAAGCCTGACCCAATGAAAAGCAGATGCAACTCATCCCTCAGGTTCCATCAGCTGGACATTCTACCCACCCGCTTTTTGTCCTTCTGCTCACCCCCAGCTCCTCCTGGTCCTTCAAAGAACAGAGCACACGACAGCTTGCAGGCTGTTATGCACAGACACTTGGATTTGTTGCCTTTTTTTCCGGTTTCTTGCGAAAGTTTGGCCACCTGCAGAGCAGAGCTGCCAGGGTAAAGCTGGGCAGGGGCTCACTGCAGCTGGGCTAAAAGGCCTCTTCCTCCCCAAGACCCTCTGAAAACACACTGTGGGAACCGCAAGTGTGGGCTCTGTGCCTCAGAGGAGGAAGGAGGATCCCAAGAGAAGGTCATTGCCAGGATCCTGCTCTGCTAAATAAACAAGGGTAGTGCATGCTAGGGCAGGGAATCTATGGAGGAGGGAGGTCCAATGCAGGAAAGTGCTAGGGAGGCCACTGGATGAAGCTTTGAGAACAGTCACTTGAAGCACCAGTGAGCAATAGAGGCCAGGGACACTGAAATCCCAAGTGCTTTTTCTAGAGTCCCAGAAACATGAGGATCATGTTCAGGGCATCTACTCTGCATGTAGCATCTCTCCCCACTGCCTGCTTCCCTTCTCTCCCCCACCAGTATCCTAGAGTCATTCTTTCTGGATCCCCTCATTCCTGCACCCTCCTCTGCTTCAGTTCCCCCATCTACCAGTGACTATGTACTCCTGTGAGAAGTTCCAGCAGACCCCATAGTGAACCCCAGCATCCCGTTCCTTCAGAGGCTCTGGGAACAAGAAGGGAAAAAGCATTTCCAAGATCGTGTCCTTAAATTCATGACAGCTGCCTCTGTCTATCCCAGAAGCAGTGGGTCCTATCCAAGGCCACTCAGCCATTTGGCAGCAGAGCTGGGACCCAATCCCAGGTTTTTGATGACCAATAATGACTCTGATGATGTCACACAAGCACCTCATATCCTAGCAGAAAGGAAAGCGAGGGCTCCAAGGTCACCACCTGGGTCCTGACCCTGTGCTCTAGGTCAGGTAGAACAGCCAGTGTGGGGCAGAAAGGTGCTGTGGCACTCTCAGCCAGCAAGTCTAGTTTTCTCTCCTGCCCTGAGATATCTGTAGGCAGTTCTAAGCTGCCTATCTTGCTCTGGGAGGGGCATGGCTTCTGCCACTTCACCCCAAAGCTAAAGGGGAGAAGCAACAGGTTCCAGTCCACTACCAGAAGCTCCAGAGCTTCCAGGAGCAGGTTGAGAGAGTTAAACATGGTGGGTAATGACCTAGCTAAGAAGAGGAAATGCCAACCCACTGTTAATTATCTCTCATTCTCATCAAACATCCTCGGGTGCTGAGAGGAAGTCACTGTTTAGGGTGGATGGGAGCAACATTTCCTCCCGGGATGGGCAGTAGCTATGTACACAGGAGTTTCTCCTGGTTGCTTTCTGAGGCGACCAA
>PVKC010030972.1:0-14646 GCA_004027635.1 Crocidura indochinensis
ACACAAACTTTAGACGCAGAAAAGTTATAAGGGACAAAGATGGTCATTTCATACTAATCAAAGTATATGTACATCAGGAAGAAATCAATCTCTTAAACGTGTACACACCTAATAAGGGACCAGCAAAATATTTAATAAAATTGTTGACAAACCTGAAAGAAGACATCAATAGCAATTCAATAATAGTGGGAAACCTCAACACTGCCCCTGTCACCCCTGGTTGATAGGTCAACCAGGCTGAAATCCAACAAAAATATACTAGATCTGAAAAGAGATATGGAAGAAAATTAGCTAATATATATATATAGCATTCCATTCCCAGAAAACTGGATACACATTCTTCTCCAATGCACATGAGTCATTTTCCAGGATAGACTACATGCCTACCCATAAAACATATCTCCATAAAATCAAGAGAGAAATTGTACCTTTTCAGATCACAAGGTACTAAAGTTAAAAGTGAACTACAAAGGGCCACAGAAGAAAAATCTTAACACCTGTAAATTAAACAGCACACTGCTGAACATTCAGTGGGTCAGAGATAAAATCAAAAAGGAAATCAAAACATTTCTGAAAACAAATGCCAATGAAGACACAAAGTATAAGAATTTATGGGACACAGCAAAAGCCATACTAAGAGGAAATTTTATAGCTTTGCAAGCACATATCAGAAAGGAAGCAGCCTACATAAATAGTTTAATGACACAGCTTTTAAAATTAGAAAAGGATCAACAAAAGGAACACAAAATAGGTAGGCAGAAGGAAATAACAAAGCTTAGAGCAGAAATCAATGAGATGAAAATAAAAAAAAACAACTTGGAAGATCAACGAAAGCAAAAGTTGTTTCTTTGAAAAAATAAACAAAATTGATAAAACACTAGAAAAACTCACACAAAGAGAATAGACACCCACAAATAGCTAGAGCAACCCTTGAGAAAAGGAGTATGGGAGGCATCACTTTCCCAAACTTTAAATTGTATTACAATTTAAACAGATGAATGACTGAGGAAACAGTGGTATGTATACACAATGTGGTATATATATGCACATTGGTGTGTGTGTGTGTGTATATATATATATATATATATAAATATATATATTTATATGTATAAAATGTTCTCCTGCAGCCGTCAGGAAAGATGAAGTCATGAAATTTTCCTTTACATGGATGGACATGGAAACTATTATGCTGAGTGAAATAAGTCAGGGAGAGAGACACACACAAAATAGTCTCACTTATCTATGAGTTTTAAGGAAAATCAAAGACATTATTGTAATAATGCCCAGAGATGTGGGCCTGAAGCTCACCTTGAGGAGGGGTGAGTGCAGGGAAAAAAATAAGAAAAAATATTTAAGCACCATGATTACATACATGATTGCAGTTGGGTTTCAATCATAAAAAGAATACCCACCTTCACCAGTGCAACATTTTCACCACCACCACCAATGCCCCCATCTCACTCCTTCCCCACCCCCTGCTTGTATTTGAGACAAGCATTCTATTTCTCACTCATTAACATTGTCATGATAATTTTCTTGTTTATAATTTACATTTCCTAATGATGTTGAGCATCTTTTTGTATAATTAAGGACTCATTTTCTCTTTGGGTATAAATTTTCACTCGGGTCCTTTGTCATTTTTAAATCAAGTTGTCCTCTTTTTAAGTGAAGGAGCAGAGTATATGGTGACCTGTACATTTTTCCCAGAAGCTAAACCAATAGGTGTGATCTTTCTTTTAATCCCTAGATGATTAGACCCATCAACCTAGCTGTCAGAAGGTTCTTATCAAACTCTGCTTCTAAGTAGGTTTTCAATAATAAGTGCCTTTGAAACTTATATTGTGCTTTGATTCGAAGTTGAATGATCAAAAAAGCAAAACACCATGTGAACATGAATAAGGCAAAACAACCACACTCCTTGCTTATTTAGTGACTTCAGAAACTAGTAAACACCTCCAAGGAGTGTGGTAACTATACTTTTAATCCTCTTTTCTAGCCAAGATAAAATGGCCCAGATTTGAGCAATACAGGAGCCAGAGTGCTAGTACAGCAGACAGGGCACTTGCCTTGCATATTGAGGGCCTAGATTCAATACCCTGCATCCCTGCATCCCATAATCCACCAGGAGTGACTCCTGAGAGCAGAGCCAGGAGTAACCCTTGAGTATTTCTGGGTGTGGCTCAAAAACAAAAAAGCAAACAAAAGTACATATAAGAATTACTATCTAGCAATTATTTGGCACTAGTGATTGAAAATATGAATCTCAAGAGGAAAGAGAGAAACACCATTCAATGTAGTATCTAAAATATAGGATAAAAATATCTCACTAAGGAATTAAGAGGGTCTAGGCAGCTCTCACCTTTTCCTGCCAGTGTAATTACCACCTCAGGGATTCTCTTGGCTCCAGTCCAAGAGATCATATATTCCGAATTTCCCCCACATAATCACAGTGTGTAATTTATGAGCAAGGTATTCAGAAAGTATCAGAAATGAGCAATGTCTATAGAACACTTAACTAACCACCTCCACTCACCGAAGTCAAAAAATGAAGCAAAAGACAAAAATGGGGCTTTGGTTTCTGCAGCAGACTAATTGATTTTTTCCAACTTTAAAAGTTGTCCACAAAGATTTTTCCCTTACCATTTTGAGAACAGAACCTCTTCCAAATGTTCAGGGAAAATTTGCACAGGAATTTAATAGTTGAGATTATGTGGTGTTTTGTTTTATTTTGCTTTGTTTTTTGTATTTGTCCCAATATATTACTGAATGTGCCCTTGTTTTCATTTTTTAATTTTTTTTTCATTTTTCTGAAGAAAAAAGGACTAAGATAAGGTTGGCATTACGTTCTCTTCAAATTATTTGTGGTCTGTATTAAATATCAACCTTGTAATACATAGTCTCTCAGGGGATCATATGGAATGCCATCAATGGAACCCCAATAGACCATATGCAAGGCAAGTACCTTATCTGCTGTACTAGTACCAATAAATTAAAATTTTAAGTGTTTCATGGGCTGCAGTAGGGCTTGACCAACTCATAAATAATAGTACAGGGGAAGACTCTTTGAACAAGTCTAACTACCATTGGATCCTTGACTCTCCACTACTGGGCCCCACACATTGCCAAGGGTGGTCCCTGAGCACAGAGCCATGAGAAAGCCACGAACACCAGCAGGTATGGCCCAAACCCAAATCCTGTGGTAAATATTTCAATATAGGAACTCAAGAGACAAAATCTAGAATATGCTCTGAAGACTTAATGTAACCATCATACAGTTGTAATACTTTAAAAATAACCATTTTAATACTTTAAAATATAACCATTCTTAGTTATATTTAGTTAGTGAATCCATTTTCTGTACTATTTTGGAGGATTGATTGATTTATAAGATCACACTATGTGAGAGACTAAAAGTATCATGTAACAATATCAAGGAAGGGGCCAGAAAGATAGCACAGTGGTAGGGCATTTGCCTTGCTTGCAGATGGATGGTGGTTGGAATCCTGGCATCCCATATGGTCCCCTGAGCCTGCCAGAAGCGATTTCTGAGCACAGAGCCAGGAGTAACCCATGAGCGCTGCCAGGTGTGACCCCAAAAACAAACAAAAAAAAAACAAACAAAAACAAAACAAAACAAAAAATAATCAATATCAAGGAAGATGAAACTAGGGTTGATTGGGGAGATATTTCATTCAACAGCCTTGAGAGTACTATATTCCAAGACTCAGTCTTAGGCTATGTTGAAACTGTGAACATGTTTCTTCTGTGAGAGTAAAGCTGGTAAATAATGCTCTTATCTTGTTCTTTTGTGTGTGTGTGTGTGTGTGTGTGTGTGTGTGTGTGTGTGGTTTTTGGGGTCACACCCGGCAGTGCTCAGGGGTTACTCCTGGCTCCATGCTCAGAAATTGCTCCTGGCAGGCACGGGTGACCATATGGGGCAACCGGGATTCGAACCGATGACCTTTTGCATGAAAGGCAAATGCCTTACCTCCATGCTATCTCCCGGGCCCCTCTTATCTTGTTCTTGATGTTGAAAACTTTTTATTATAGAGAATTTCAAAATGGTTGAAAGTTTTCCCAGATTTTGAAAAGTATGAAGATTCTCCTACCAACTTGGTCTTATGAGTGTTGGGAGTAGTATATGGTCATCTTGTAACCATGATCACACTAGTGGCCAACATGCCACACAGAGAGACCATGAGAATGAATGAGATAATGTCTGTGAAATGTTTTGAACTCTTTGGAAAAAAATTCTTTGTAATTAGAAAGTAATGCTGGATTATTACAGTTATTATGATCATCACCATTATTAAAGGTAGAACCAGAAGACACAGCCCTTCCAGTGAGAAAAGTTGTGAATAGAGCTGAACAACTCATAAAGGAAGTGGTGGTTGATGCTCCAATTATAAGTTTCCAGTTGGTAATTACATTGTGCTGGATGGTTTTGCACACACTGGTTTGTTACCCAGCCAGAAGAACGACCTTTATATATATATCTGCTCCAGAAAGGTGCCTGATATATGCCAGACAATAAAGGATCAAAACAAAGTTCTGTATGACCATTGAGTTGTAAATTTAAATTCAATGACTTATTAAGGGATTTGTTTGAAGTTTACTGGGAAGTATGGTAGCATTTTTTAATGAAGAACTTTAGTTAAGAAAAAAATAAAGCATGTATTCACTGCGCAAAAAAAAAAAAAAAGGATAAAGAAAGTAAGCAGATTCCTAACACTCTGTCATCATATTAAACATTGATATATTTTGTATAAAATGTACACGTGGAAAAGAAAATTCATGAGTACAGTATTGAACTATGTGTTTCTTGTTCTTCAACACTTATTTTATTCTGAAAAGACAGAAGACAAAATGGAAATAAAGAAAAATGAAGGATCAAAGCCATCAAAAGCTTGTATACAAGGTTCAGAGTGTTTTTGTTTATCCAGTACTAGTACCTGATTCAAAACTAAGTCACTTATGTTTTAGGCTCTATTAGGACCCTAAAAGACATGTCCTGCAGTCAGCTAGAATCCTTCTTTCTATGGGCTCCTCAAACTCACCTAAGGAGACTCATTTCTGGCTAAATAGGAATGTGCAGTTAGGAGATGAAATACTTTACTCAAAACCTCAGAGTCTGTTGTCTTCCACTTTCTATGTTCCAGAGAGTTCTAGACCTTTTGCTTTTTGTTTGTTTGTTTTGGAGCCTTACTTGGAAATGCTTAGACCTTACTCCTGACTCTGAGTCAGGGATCACTTTTAGCAGATTTAGGAGACTATATAGGATACTAGGAATCAAACCTGGACCAACTGCATGCATGACATGTTCCCTACTATCTCTCCAGCCTCTTGACTACTTTTTGTAGTCAAAAAAAGTAGGCAGGTAGTGGGGGAGGGGCTCTGCTCTTGCTGCTGGAGCCCTGACCTGAACCATGGACTAGTCAGGTAGTGGGAGAAGGGCAGTTGATCCAGGCCCTGACCTCCATTACACCTTCTGACAGGTAGAGGGAGAGAGGAAACCTTATTGTTATTGGGCAAGGAGGAGGGGACCTACATTTTCTGACAGGTAACAAGGGAGGAGACTGTGGGCAAAGTCAAACCTCAGTAATCACAGCCATCATACCCACGTAGAACAACACTCAAGACTAGGGACCCAGTCCCATGCCACAAGTGACAAAGAGGGACTGAAATCTGAAGGCTTTACACTCCAATCCAAACCACCCAAAACAAAAATATATGAGTAAACTGAGGAAGACACTAGCAACTGGGAATATGGAGAGAAATTTTAGCAAGTTTCCAAGTCCACCAAAACGCTCTGGCCCAATAGATGAGGACCTAAAAGCAACAATACAGGCCATGGCAAAAGAAATAAAAGAATACTAGTCAGCAAGTTCAAGAAATCCATAGATAAACAAATCAACCAACTTAAAGAAGAACTTTTACAGAACATGAGAGAATTCATACAAATGGAATTAACAGAAATAAAAAAACATCTTAGCAAGCCATAATAGCAGAATCACACAATTGGAGAATTGCATAGAAGAACTTGAAGAAAAACTGCAAACCAAAAGTGTCTAAGAATCCAATAAGAAAATAAAAGGTAAAACATCAGAAGAAAAAGTTAGGTATTTAATCAACAAAGACAAAATAAATAATCTATGGATTTAGGTCTACCAGAAGGGGAGGAAAAATGTAGGGCCTCCAGTTCTACTTCTTTGTGTGTGTGTGTGTGTGTGTGTGTGTGTGTGTGTGTGTGTGTGTGTGGTTTTTGGGTCACACCCGGCAGTGCTCAGGGGTTACTCCTGGCTCCATGCTCAGAAATTGCTCCTGGCAGGCACGGGGGACCATATGAGGCACTGGGATTCGAACCGATGACCTTTTGCATGAAAGGCAAACGCCTTACCTCCATGCTATCTCCCGGGCTCCCAGATCTACTTCTTATAACTTGATCTCTAGCCCATATAACATGCAGCCATTTACATCCTGTTTTTTATTGTTGTTGTTGTTTCTGGGCCACACCTGGTGACGTTCATGGATTACGCCTGGCTATACACTCAGAAATCACTCCTAGCTTGAGAGCCATATTGGATGCCGGGGGATCAAACCACTGTCTGTCCTAGGTTAGAGTGTGTAGGAAGGCATATGTCCTACTGCTTATGCCACGGCTCTGACCCCTACATCCTCTTTTTAAGTCAATTACCCAATTCACATTTGAGCAATTTGTAGTCATTGTTAAAGGAAAGTCATCTTGCTTATAATCATCAATAGAGAAATAGACATAGTTCAAACCTGATGACAGGTGACAAAATATGGCACTTTGACCAAAGGACATTTTTCAACTAAAGGTGCTTTCAAAATGGCAGATGTAAGAAGAACTTTTTGACTCCCCTCTAATTTTTCTGCCAAAAAGGAGCTACAATTGCCCCATCCCAAAGATATCACCTTTTTTTTTGTTTGTTTGTTTTTGTTTTGGGGCCACAGCCGGTGACGCTCAGGGGTTACTCCTGGCTATTCTCTCAGAAGTCTCTCCTGGCAGGCACGGGGGACCATATGGGGAACCGGGGGATCGAACCATGGTCCGTCCTAGGTTAGCGCAGGCACCTTATCTCCAGTGCCATCGCCCGGCCCCCAGATATCACCTTTATATCAAGAAGGAAAACCACTTTTTAATCAATGACAGGAGAGTTGAAACAGAGGAAAATATGCATATCAAAAACCTTGTTATATTAACCCTTATCTTCGTTACTTTCCCACCACTAATTATGTTATTCCATGCTTCTTTGTTTTGTCATAGCTTTACTTTCATAATCTAATACTCTTTGTTCAATATTAAGCATTCAGCTCTAATTGGGTCTTTTGAGTTTTCACTTTCTTATGAAGAATCTTTGTTTCCATTTGAATGCTAAAAGAAAAAAATGTATATATAATCTACAAATTATAATGCTGTCCTTATTAAATAATGAAAGTCAATGAGAAAGTTGGCAGAGTCTTTTTAGACAATAAAATGTTAAAAAGCCAAGTGTGTTTGAGGAGAAATCAAAAATTACATTTTAATCTTTTATTTTTATTTATTTTTTGGGCCACACCCAGTGAAGCTCAGGGGTTACTCCTGGCTATTTGCTCAGAAGCTCCTGGCAGGCACGGGGGACCATATGGGGAACCAGGGGATCGAACCGCGGTCCATCCTAGGTTAGCGCAGGCACCTTATCTCCAGCGCCACTGCCCGGCCCCCACATTTCAATCTTTTAACCCTTATATTTATAAATTGCCTTAAAGTTCACAAATGATGCCACGTGTCCACTCATTTACTTTGCAGATGGTGCATATTCTTATCATTGCAATTTTTTAGCTAAAGGAATTAAGGTTCAACAAAGCCAAGTGATCTACTTAAGATCATTGAACAGTTTAGTGGCAGAGTTATGGAAGGAGTTAGTTTCAAGTGTATATATTGAAATCATGAATTTTTAAGATATAAAACAAAGGCACAAACAAGACAGAAACTTCTTAATTATCTGGGAAGACTGAGATCACAAATACCACCAGGTTGATAGGGCTCTTCAAATGCTTCCTCCATGTTGAGACCCAAGTTCCATCTCTCTTCTTAGTCCTTACTCGGTTGCTTCCATCTTAGGATCAAATCCAATGACTTGGATTTTCATGATCACATTCTCAATCTATCCAGTAGAAAATAGAAAGGGAAGAAGGACTCACCATATCCTTCTAGGAACACCATCATTTAGAAGTTGTACATGACTCTTCTATTAGTTGCTACAATATAAGAACATCCCATTTATTTAGCTTTGTGCTCAACTAAAATAGTCTTATACCTAACTAAACCAGGGCATTCTATTGACAAAGGACAAAGTATAAAATTCACCTTGGAGTCCAATTATCAATTTTTCTCATTGTGTGCATCCTATTCTGTGTCAAGAACAAACTATAATTTTGGGATAGAGAAAAGAAAAAACAAAAGATGTAGAGGTCATACCTTCTGTCAATTTAACCAGTTTTATTTTATTTTATTTTTTTGGTGTCCTGATTGAAAGATTCCCTGTTGTCCTCTGATATGTAGGACAGTGTAAACAGACTACTTAGAAACTAACATCACTCAACTATGTTTCTATCCAGTCCCAAGGAAATAGTCCAGTTGTACAGCATGTAGACATATGCCCCCGTACTCTCACTTTGTTTCCTGGCACCACAACCCCCTGAGAAAGAGCCAATATCATCCAGATAATAAGCCAAAGCACCATAAGTTGTGGCCCCTATGTCTCTATTCTTCTCCCAAGATTTTAAATGTTTACTTTAAATAACAAAAGGGACTTTGTGGCTGTGATAAAATCAAATATTTTTAAATGGGTCTATTATTCTGAATAATATGGGTGAGTTTCAAGTTAAACTAAGTTTAATCAAATTAATCAAAGATCTTAAAATGGGTCTATTATTCTAAATTATCTGGGTGAGCCTCAAGTTAAACACAAACGCCTTTCGAAAAAGCATGACAGGTTCTAGAGTGGTAGAGTGGTAGCACAGTGGTAGGGCATTTGCCTTGCATGTGACTGACCCAGGATGAATGCAGGTTCGATCTCTGGCATCCCATGTGGTCCCCCAAACCTAGGACAATTTCTGAGCACAGACCCAGAAGTAACCCCTGAGCACTGCTGAGTGTGGCCCCAAACAAACAAACAAACATAAAAAGCATTACAGTAGGGATGGTCAGATAGCACAACAGGTAAGGTGTTTGCTTTGCATGTGGCAGACTGAACATAATCCTTCAGTACTGTCTGGAGTACTGAGAACAGAGTCAGGAGTAAGCCCTGAGCACAGTTGGGTGTGGCCCAGAAAACAAAATAGTGAAAGATTGTGCATAGTAGGAGAAAGTAAGGTGACCACAGAAGCTGTAATTACAATGCCACATGTTAAAGAATTCTGGCAGCCATAAGTACTGAACAAATCAAGGAATGAATCTCTCTGGATTTTCCATTCATAACTAGTCCTGTCAATATCTTGATTTTTAATTATCTTTATTTAAACACCGTGGTTACAAATATAATTGTAGTTGTATGATAACAGTCATGTAAACAACACCCCCCTTCACCAGTGCAGTATTCCCACCACCAATTTCCCAGATCTACCTACTCCCCAACCCACCCACACCTTGAGACAGGCTTTCTTTTTCCCTCATTCATTCACATTGCTATGAGAGTTCTCAGTGTAATTATTTCTCTAACTGCACTTATCACTCTATGTGGTGAGCTTGATGTCATGAGCTGCACTTACATGGGAAGTTGGGGGAAAATAAGGGTTGGGACTGAGACAGTAAAATCTTGGAAATGAGCTTTGTAGAGCAGTGTCAAGGTCACAATACAAAGAAGAAAAAATTTCCAGTGACAGTCCTGACATAAACCAGTGCTAGAAGGGCCCACCCTTCTCCCAAAGTCCATTCCAATTAGTGTAGGTAGAGGTAGGGGGAGAGCCTGTTGACCCCTATAGAGTCCACCTAGACCGGTCCCAGGGAAGGCCTGAAGTCCAGGGGAAAACAATGGGGATGGGTTGGGGCCTGCCAAGCATCCCAGCACTCCCCAGGCTAGGGAGAAGGGCTCCGGTATGGGGCCTCCCCAAACCCTATACCTGGCAAGAGCTGGTCTCCAGAATCAAAGAGGAAACCGGAGGCCAGATGTATGCCCATCCTCCACCCCATGTTTTTTTTTACACCCAATGCTTTTTAACCTTTTGAGACTAAGTTCTAAATTTATGATCTTCAAACTATGAGAGAATAAATTTGTGCTGTTTTTAGTCTCTAAATAGGTGAGAATTTTACCTAGCAGCAATAGAAAACTCATGCATCAGCTAAATGAAAAGAACAGATGTCCTAACTTGCAGAAGGGCCAGATAACACAAGTAAACTGTTTGGTGTGTCTATCCAGAACCTCCTGGAGGAAAAACCTCATTTAGTTTCCTGGTGAATACATGCAATCTTGGGAAGTTTTTCTCTTTTGGATCCTTTGGTTTAACAGTAGATCATAATGTCACTATTTTGCAGGCTCCATGTGTCCTCATCATCATAGTCTCCATTCTTTATATTCCAATTTTGTTTGTTTTAGGGACACACCTGGCGAAGTTCAGAGGTTTTTCTTGGTTCTGTGCTCAGAAAATGCTCCTGACAGGCTTGGGGAACCATGTGAGATCCTAGGATTTGAACCAACCACTGTTCGTCCAGAATCAGCTATGTGCAAGGCAAATGCCCTACCACTGTGCTATCTCTACAGCTCCATATTCCAATTATTTTTTAAAGGAAAACAAGAGCAATTTTCAGTAGAAATCTGCTTGTCCAGCTGAATCTTGGTTTCAGAAATGGATAGCCTGTGATTTGTTTTTTGTATATATATATATTTGTATATATATATCTCAGAGAGAGAGAGAGAGAAAGAACTGGTAGGAATACAGTTGACTAGGAAAGTATCAAGTATCATCTATAATGGGACTTTTTCAGCTGTGATCTTTCTTATCTCAGGAAGATTCTACTTTAGTCCTTTACTTCCTATGAAAACACTTAATATTTCAATATATAAACAGAGGCATGGCTCAAATATTTTTAATATTTTTATTCAAGAATGACTAGAATTAAGTCCTGAACTTGTGCATAATGCACCAGATAAGCAAAGTGTCTGAGCCATAAAATTCATCATTAATTTGCCCTTTGGTAGATAAAGCAAAGGTATTCTTCTCTAAAGATGGCAGTCCTTATTTGACAGTTCATAAAAAAAGGAGGAAAATATAAAGGATATAGCTACTGTAGCAGACATTTATGAGAAAAATCAATCCATGTTGGATCTGGTTCAGTTGACTAAATACCAAAGACAAATATTGCATTGTTTTGGCATGCACAAAGCAATTTTATAGATATTGATCTTATATCATCCTTGCAATGACTCTATGATCTTGGGATTATCATTCTGTTAAAATATAAAGAACCCAGACTGAAAGATTAAGGGAATCGCCTATGTTTACCCAGTATTAATAGAAGGAGCCCATCTCTAATTTCAAGTCTTTTAATTCTGAGACTGGGGTCTATCTACTGAAATCTGAGGCTATGATAAATGGTTTCTCTAAGGCAGTGATTTTCCTTGTAGCTGCAATGATAAAAAGTTTCAGTGTACTGTTAGAACTGTAGACTCACCTGGGATTCAAGGATTGTTATAGCAAGCTCCACATGTACTTGCTGAGATAAAGTTGGGAGTATCTCTGGATAAACTCCATTTTTTTCAGACGTGTTATCAATGCAAGGGCAGTGCTGGCATGGCACAATTTCTCTAATCATCTTTCTCCTGAACTCCAGTGTATTCATTAGCATATATTAAAGACTATAGGAGTTTACCCTAAGAACCTTTGGTGACAGTTGTTGTTTACATTTTCAAAAGTGACCTGGAAGTCAAATAAATTCCCCAGTGTTACTGTAAAAAGCATGTCTGAGGCTTTATAGAAATGTACTGTTGCCTCCATACATCCCTAACATTCCTGCTTTAGGGCACAGAATGGGGGCAAGTAGCTCTTGCCAAAGGACCACTTTATTCCAGGAACTCTGCCTGCCATTGCTGTGTTGCCTTCTCAGTCTCTCTTAGGGAGCCTTTCTTAATTTATTTGTGATAGTCTCTCTCTCTCTCTCTCTCTCTCTCTCTCTCTCTCTCTCTCTGGCCCCTCTTCCCCAACAAGACTCTAATATCTATGAAAACAAGCCTCTACTCTACATTATTCACTTGTGTCTACAACTATCTCTTAAGGGAATAAATGAAGTAACCTTTACTAAAATGCCTCCAACTTGGATGCTCTGAGCTCTAATACTAAAAGGTCTCACAGTACTATCTGTTGGTGACTTCTCCTGAATATTTCTGGAAATCCCTAGGGGTCCTTATATAAAGTTATTCATAAATTCATTCTTATAATCTTTGCTGCCTGCCTGGGAGCTAAAACCCAGCCATTCATCTGAGAGCAGAACTCCACAATCACTCATTGTTTTTGCTGGGTTGGAGTAGGAAATTCATTACTTCTGGCATCATCTTATGTGTCAGGCCATGTGTCAGCTCAGTTGTTCCTCTTACTCTGACAGAATGGACAGATCTTTCTGTGTTACAATCAACATGGAAAGTGCCATCACAATTTCTAGACCACCAAAGTGTTACTGATCCCTTTTCTTTCCTCAGAGAAAAGCAGCTAGAATGACTAAGCAAAGTTCAGTTTCAGTATATAAAATAATCCATCATTCTGGTATTCTACTTACATGTGTAAATCATCTCCACTGCTATGTAAAATATTACATCCATTATCAATGAATGTATCAATGAATGCCAAAATGAGACGGAATCATAAAAATGCTGTGGTTTCAGTGGCATCCTGAAAATTCTCCCTGATGTTTTTCTTGTGCTGCACTCAATGGTTTCTCTATTCAACTAAGACTCTTCACTGCATGGCTGGTGTTAGCCTTTCAACAAAAGGAGACACTGAATTGTTAACAAGGGATTTGTATGTCTCTGTATGTCTTAGTTGTTCGATGAACCCAAATCTCATTGGTAAAATTTTGTTCTTGCTGTACCTATGTACGGAGGAGCTGATCATTAAATACTGGCTGGTGTTTGATGATTCATAACTTTGCATGTTATGATCAGCAAGCTCTAGCAAAATAAACCCATGTTTGTGTAACCTGCTTCACCTGTACTTACACCCATAACTGAAGTACATTGCACATGTGAACTGTCTACATTTTTACATGAAACATAAATGTTTACATGTTTACATGAAGTGTTTACATGGCTTAATCATGGGCCAGATTAGAAGGGACAAGAAAGCAGATGAAACTTCTTACCTTTGTTCCTTGCAGCACAATTTACATAGCTCACATCTAGAAACAGCCCAAATGTCCCACAATGATTGAGTATAGAAGGAAATTGTTGAATATATCTGAAATAATCTACAGCTGAAAAACTTGCTTTTGTTACCATGTGTGTTGAAACTAGAGACAGCCATGACTGATCAGAATAATCCAGGGGAGGGAAAGTGCTATATCACTCACCTGTGGTATAAGAGAAACAAAGGAAATAAAAACAGTGTCCTCTTGATAAAACTCTTGGGCTCAAAGAGAGAAAGCTCAGTGGGCCTTGCACCTCGTGGTCACCCCAAGAACTGCAAGAAACAATCTCTAAATGCAAAGCTTGGAGTAGACCCTGAGTGCTGCCAAATGTGGCCCCCATCCAGAAAAAATAAAATGGCCTTCGGGTTTTAACAACAGAACCAAAGTTTTCAAGTTGGGTAGCAGCTAAAGGAAGGAAGTGTGGGAAGATCCAGAAAGTGCTCAGAGGTAGAAAGGTCTGGGCTCTTTGATGGCAGTGTGTGAAGTGGTGGGTTGTGTGTTGTTCCACAATTCCCAGAGAGGGAGATGGATCCCCATGTCCCAAAATCAGTTAGGACAAGAGACGCAGGTCCAGCAGCAATTCAGACGCAGGAAATAATCCACACACAGTTTGGAAAGAATAGTAAGCCAGAAATTCACACAGCAAGCTTTTCACCCACAAACCAGTCGTTCCACTCCATGGAACCACAAACCAAGATGACAGCTTCTCTTCCAGGCCTCCAAAACAGCCTTTATTGGGAAAAACAAAGCCGATCCCCAAGAGAAGGGGAAAAGTCAGAGGAGGAGGCAATGAGGAAACATCTTTTTAGCATGTAAACCAAAGGAACCAATCAAAAAACATCTAATTAGAAAGCAATATGAGGATCAATCCAAAGGCCTCTACCAACAGCAGAAACATTGGATTTCCAAAGTAGGAACATTGCTGTTAATATAAGTGATGCTACCTCAATGAGAAGGAAAAGGAAACATTACTTGTCAACTAATATTTGGCAAGACTAGCACTGAGAACATGGTCATTCTTGCCTGCCAGCCTTTCTCACTGAAACTTTATCCTCTGCTTCTCTGATTTCAGAACACTCCCTCTGTGCACCACAGAAAACACTCCTGGAGGTGTTCAGTGCTCGAGAACATGTGGGATGCTGAGAATATGAGCCCTAGTTGGTTGTATGCAAGGCAATGTCCTAATGACTGTACTATTGCTCAGGCTTTCAAATTATTTTTCTTAAACACACACACAAACACACACA
>PVKC010030974.1:0-14687 GCA_004027635.1 Crocidura indochinensis
AAAAAATCAAAAAAAAAGAAAAGAAATAATAAGACCTCCCAATTCTTATCACAGGCTGTGTTCTTTACATTGACTGTATAGAAAGAGGAGGTACAGTAAATGCACCCCATATACACCTCAACCCAGACCTTTGTCGGGTCTGTATTGTGAATCTGGGGACAAAAAACATTTGATAATATATATTAAGATGACTAAAGACTATATATGAATTGGTACCATAAAAGTTTATATAATGACAAATATGCCAAAGAAATTTAAAAGTACAGAAATTCTTAGTTATAAACTCAGGGATTACTCTTGATAGGACCTGAGGTGTCATATGTGATGATCTTTAACCAAGATCATGTGTTTATAAGTACCCTATACCTTACACACTGTATTATCTCTTTGGAACCTTATAAGAAATATTTCAGATCTATATTAAGTCTTCTCAATTTTTTTGAGATCCTAGGGCTTTTTAAATTCAAACCCCAAATAAGTCTATTAATTGTCTTATGTTATAAATAACATAACATGAGAAAAATAACTGGAAATTTCCATCAACTTTTATGGTTGTTAGTCGGAAAGGAGTAGAATAATGAATGTCTGGCATGTGTTATGGTGCCTATACACTTTTAGTTGTTGCATTTGTCAGGGTTACACACTTCAGTAACTCTGCTGGCAGGCATCTGGTTGCAGTGTGTCAGAAACAGTCAACCTTGTTTTGTCAGCAGGGATCTTAAGTTCTTTCAGATTGCACTCAGTACACAAGGGAATATGGTGCCAGGGATTAAACTCCACACTTCATGGTCGCCAAATAATATATATATATATATATATATATATATATATATATATATATATATATATAAGATATATGGCAAAAATATAAATTTTGCCATTGAACTATCCATGTTCTCTTGGTATTGTGAAGATTTGTTTGTATATCCATGTGTTAAACATTTGCCAACATATCACTGATTACAATTATTCTCTTTTCTTATGAAGTATCTACTACTTCAGTTTACTAATGAAGGCACTTTTTAAATTGATTGTCCCTTTATTAATAAAAATATTTTTTCATGCTAGTTACCCTGATAAGTGTACCCATCAGGTTACTAATTTCAATTCTTTTTCATCTGTAACAATACTGTAAAACTATGTTTAAAATATACATTTCATGTTCTAAGAGGCAAGCAAAAGTATGCCCCCTCTTAGTGCTTCACTTTGCAGTTTAGAGCTCCCATATGATCCACTCATAGAGACATAACTAAGAACACAAAAACAGAGCACAAAAATGCCTTTGCACACCTATATTCATTGCAACACTATTTACATTAGCCAGAATCTGGAAACAAGCAAGTTGCTCTTCAACAGATGAATGGGTAAAGACACTGTGGTACATATACACAATGAAAATTATGCAACCATCAGGAGAGATGAAGTCATGAAATTTTCCTATACATCGATGTACATGAAAACTATTATGCTGAGTGAAATATGACATAGGGAAATTGATAGATATAGAATAGTCTCACTCATCTATGGGTTTTAAGAAAAATGAAAGACATTGTTATAATAATGCTCAGAGACAATAGAGATGAGGGCTGGAAGGATTGGGTCATGATATGAAGCTCACCACAAAGAGAGGTTAGTGATGCTAGAGAAGTAACTACACCAATAACTAACATGACAAAGATAATAAGTGAAAAAAAGTAGAATGCCTGTTGCAAATGTGGAATGGGTGTGCAGAGAGGGAGATGGGGCATTAGTTGTAGGAATGTTGAACTGGTGAAGGGGAGTGTTCTTTTTATGACTAGAACACAATACAAACATGTCTGGAATCGTAGTGCTTAAATAAAGATATTAAAAAATAAAAAATTATGACAAATAAAAGAATTTCTGGGCACTTATTTCTAATATAATAACGAAACTGTTAATTATATTATACCACTTATTTGTCTTTTTCGTTTTGTTTTATTTTGTTTTGCTTTGTTCAGTTTCTTTAAAAAATAATTTGAATTAACATCTGATTGTGACTGAAGATATATTATAGGGATTAAGGTATTGACCTTGTATTCTGGGCCAATCCCTGGTACCATATATGGCATTCCCAAGTACTACCAAAAATATTATTACCCTGAGAGCTTCAAATATGGCCCAAATTTTTTTTTACCCATAAAGTTACAGTGATTATTTAAAACACAGAAACTATAATAATTAAATGTTACTCTTTTGTTTGAGTATAAGAACTCTCTTTTCAAGCTGCTCTGCTCCATAATGGTAGTAAAACTCTATCAATGTTCTGGGGTGCTTTCCCAGAAACATACCATTTCTTCCAGGTTCTCATGTGTTATGGCACAGAGTTTCTTTTTTTATTAATATCTTTATTTAAACACTGTGATTACAAATATGATTAAAGTTGGATTTCAGTCATGTAAAGAACACCCCCCTTCACCAGTGCAAAATTCCCATCACCAATATCCCAAATAGCCCTCCTTCCCACCTCACCGCTGCCTGTACTCTAGACAAGCTTTTTACTTCACACATTCATTCATATTTTATGATGGTTTTCAATATAGTTATTTCTCTAACTGTACTCATCACTCTTTGTGGTGAGCTTCATGTCGTGAGCTGGACATTCCAGCCCTCCTCTCTTTAGTCTTTACGAATTATTGCAATTGTTTTTTTACTTTTCTTAAAACCCATAGATGAGTGAGACTAGTCTGCTTCTATCTCTCCCCCGTTGCTTATTTCAGTCAGCATAATAGATTCCATGTACATCCATTTACGGAAAATATCATGACTTTATCTCTCCTGACTGCTGTGTAATATTCAGTTGTGTATATGTACCACAGTTTCTTTAACCATTCATCTGTTGAAGGGCATCTTGGTTGTTTATAGAGTCTGGCTATTGTAAATAGTGCTGCAATGAAAATAGGTGTAGGAAGGAATTTTTGTTTTATATTGTTGCATTCCTAGGCCATATCCCTAGGAGTGATATAGCTGGATTGTATGGGAGCTCAATTTCCTGGTTTTGGATGAATCTCAATATTGCTTTTTGTAATGGTTGGACTCAATGGCATTCCCACCAGCAGTGCATATTAGTTCCTTTCGCCTCACATCCCCACCAGCACTTCTTGTTCTTATTCTTTGTGATATGCACCAATTTCTATGGCGTGAGATGATACCTCATAGTTGTTTTGATTTGCATCTCCCTGATGATCAATGACGTGGAACATTTTTTCATGTGCCTTCTGACCATTTGCATTACTTCTTGGTAAAGGAACTATTCATTTCTTCTCCCCAATTTTAATACTATTAGATGTTTTTTTCCTGTCAGTGCTTGTATATTTTGGATAATAGCCCCTTATCTGATGGGTATTGGGTGAATAGTTTCTCCCACTCCATGGGTGGTCGTGTATCCTGGGCACTATTTCCTTTGAGGTGCAGAAGCTTCTCAGCTTAATGTATTCCAATTTGTTTATCTTTGCTTCCACTTGTTTGGAGAGTGCTGTTTCCTCCTTAAAGTTGCCTTTAGTCACAATGTCATGGAGTGTTTTACCTACGTGTTGTTCTATATACATTATAGTTTCAGGTCTGATCTCAAGGTCTTTAATCCATTTGAATTTTATCTTCTGGATTTGTTAGCTCAGGGTCTGAGTTCACTTTTGTGCCAGTGGCTAACCAGTTGTGCCAACACCATTTGTAAAGAGGCTTTTCTTGCTCCGTTTAGGATTTCTTGCTCTTTTATCAAAAATTAGTTGATTGTATGTCTGGGGGACATTCTCTGAGTACAAAGCCTATTCCACTGACCTGATTTTTTGTATTTATTCCAATACTATGCTGTTTTGATAATTATTGTTTTGCAATACAGTTTAAAATTGGAAAGTAATGCCTCCCATATTTCTTGTCCCTAGAAGTGCTTTAGCTATTCAACGGTGTTTATTGTTCCAAATGAATTTCAGATGTGTTTGATCCACTTCTTTGAAGAATGTCATGGGTATCTTTAGAGGGGTCACTTTAAATATGTACAATGCTTTGGGAAGTATTGGCATTTTAATTATTTTAATCCTGACAATCCCTGAGCAAGGTATGTGTTTCCATTTCCACATGTCCTCACTTATTTCTTGGAGCAGGTTTTTATAATTTTCTTTGTATGAGTCCTCCACATCTTTAGTCAATTTGACTCCAAGATATTTGAGTTTATGTGGCAGTAATGTGAATGGGATTGTTTTCTTTATGTCTATTTCTTTCCTAGCACTATTATTCCTATTATTTCCTATTATTATTCCTATAATTATTATAAAAAGCTATTAACTTTTGTGTGTTAATTTTTTAGCCTGTCACATTACTATATGAATCTATTGTTTCTAGAAGCTTTTTGGTAGAGTCTTTAGGGTTTTCTAAGTCAAATATCATATCATCTGCAAACAGGGAGAGCTTGACTTCTTCCTTTCCTATCTGGATTCCCTCAATATCTTTTCTTGCCTAATAGCTTTGGGAAGTACTTCCAATACTATGTTGAATAGGAATGGGGAGATAAGACAGTTTTGTCTTGTACCAGAATTCAGAGGAAAGGCTTTTAGTTTTTCTCCACTAAGGATAATATTTGCCATTGCCTTGTGGTGGATGGCCTTAAATATATGAAAAAGGTTTCTTTCATTCCCATCTTGCTAAGAGTTTTCATCAAGAATGGGTGTTGGACCTTATCAAATGCTTTCTCTGCATCAATTGATATGATCATGTGATTTTTATTTTTCTTTCTGTTAGTGTTGTGTATTATGTTAATATATTTATGCATATTAAATCATCATTGCATTCCTGGGATGAAACCTACTTGATCATAAAGAAGGATCTTCTTGATGATTCCTTGGATCTTACTTGCCAGGATTTTGTTGAGGATCTTTGCACCTGTGTGCGCTAAGTGAAGTGAAGTGGCTGTGCTCTTCTAGGGTTCTAGGAGATAGTTTTTTGGGCCCATCCTGGCCCTCTCAGGAAAGCTTCGGGAGACAGGAGAAGAAAAACTGCGAAGTCGGCAGTTCTCTGTTTCTCCCAGTCCCCATTCTTACAGCAGGGCCAACCCCTTCTGCCTGCATTCACACACAAAGGAGTCACTTCTCTGCCTGGCATGCCTGGAAGCCAGTTTTCACTCACTCACTCACTCAGTCTTTCTTTACCTTTTGGGCTGAGTGGCTCCAGGAGAACAGTTTTTGAGACCCTTCCTGGCCCTCTCAGGAATGCTTCAGGAGACAAGAGAAGAGAAACACGCAAAACCAACTGGTTCCCTCAGTTTCTCAAAGTCAGCAATCTCACAGCAGGGGCAACCTCTTCCACCTGCATTCATACACCAAGGAGTCACTCTCTATCTGGTGCCTCTGGTAGCTGGTTTTCACTTATTCAGTCTTTCTTTGTCTTTCGACCTGAGCTGCTTCAGGAGACAGTTTTTTGGGGCCCTCCCTGGCCCTCTCAGGAGAGCTTCAGGAGACAAGAGAAAAGAAACATGCAAAGCCAAAAGGTTCCCTCAGTTTCTCCCAATCACAAGTCTCACAGCAGAGCTGAACCATTCCACCTGCATTCACGAAGGAGTCACCTCTGCACAGAGTCTCTTCAAAGTAGCCTCTGATTACCCTTTGAATCTATGCAATATCTGTAGTGGTCTCCCCCTTTTCATTTCTAATCCCGTTTATCAAGTTCCTATCTCTTCCTGTATTTGTGAGTTTTGCCAGTGTTTTATCAATCTTGTTTATTTTTTTTCAAAGAACCAACTCTTGCTTACATTGATCTTTCAGATCATTTTTTGGATTTCCACTTTCTTTGACTTTTGCTCTAAACTTTGTTTCCTTCTGCCTACCTATTTTTGATCATTTTCTAATTTTATAAGCTGTGTCATTAAGCTAATTCTTTCTGATGTGAGGATGCATAGCCATAGATTTTCCTCTCAGTACTGCTTTTGCTGTGTTATAAATTCTGATAATTTGTATATTCGTTGTCATTTGCTTCCAGGAATGTTTTGATTTCCTCTTTGGTTTCATCTCTTATCCACTGGTTGTTCAGTAGTATAGTAAGTTATTTAATTGCAGGTGTTAAAGCTTTTCTTCTGTATTAGATGTAGTTCACATCTAATTTCAGTGCCTGTGATCAGTGTAGGTAATCTGCATGATTTCCAACCTCTTGATTTTATGGAGGTGTGTTTTATTGGCTAGCCTGTGGTCTATCTAGAGAATGACTTATGTGCATATAATGTGTATCCAAGTTTTGGGGTATGGAATGCCCCATATATCTACTAGTCCACTTTTTTCCACATCTCTAATCAGATCTAGTATATTTTGTTGGGATTCTGTCTGATTAATCTATCAAGGAGTGATAGGGCAGAATTGAGGTCTCCCATAATTATTGTGTTGCTATAGATATCTTCTTACAGATTTATGAACAACTGTATTAAATATTTACATGGTCCTTCATTGGGTGCATATATATTTAGGAGTGTGATTTCTTCCTGTTTTACATATCCCCTAACTAGTACACAGTGTCCATCTTTGTCCCTTACAACTTTTCTGAGTCTAAAGTTTGTGTCATTTGATATTAATATGGACACTCCAACTTTGCTTGGATGATTTTCCTCCAGCCTTTTATTTTGAGTCTGTTTGTTCTGACTATTCAGGTGTGTTTAATGTAGGCAGCAAAAGGGTGGATTCAGTTTTTGATCCATTTAGCCACTCTGACTCTCTTAACTGATCATATAGTCCATTGACACTGAGAGAGATAATTGTCATGGGATTTGGTACCATCTTTATAAGTTCGGTGTGTTTGTTGGTCGGTCTTGTCTTAAAGGCCTTTCAGTTTTTCTTTAAGACTGGGTTTGAATCTGCAAATTCTCTGAACTGCTGTTTATTTGTGAAGCTATGTATACTTCCTTCCTTCAAACCTGAAAGTGATTCTGGCAGGATACTGTATTCTAGGCATAGCATTCATTTGATTGAATTTTGTCAATATGTTCCACTGCTACCTTCTGGCCTTGAGGGTATCTTGTGACAGGTCTATTGTAAATCTCAAGTGTGCTTCTTTGAATATATTTTTCCTTTTTGATCTTTCTGCTTTCAGTATTCTAACCCTATCTGTGGGGTCAATTATTGTGACTCAGATGTGTCTTGGGTTGCTTTCCTTCGGGTCTCTTTTAGCTGACACTCTTCAGGTTGCATGCAGTTTTTAACTCTGGGAGTTTCTCTGCAATGATATCCTTGACTGCTGATTCTTAGAGGTTTTCTTCCTGAGTCTCTGAGACTCCAATGATTTTTTTTTTTTTTTTGAATTTTGGGCCAAACTCGATGATGTTCAGGGATTACTCCTGGCCATACACTCAGAAATTGCTCCTGGCTTGGGGGATCATATGGGACACTGGGAGATTGAATCATCGTTAATCAGTCACATTCAAGGCAAATGCCATTCCACCTTTCCACAACTCCGGCCCCTGGGACTCCAAGGATTATTATTTTGTTATTGTTGAACTTATCAAAAGCTTCTATTTTTTTGCTTGTTTTTCTTTGTTTGGGGGCCACACCCAGTGATACTCAGGGGTTATTTTTGGCTATGCACTTAAATATCACTCATGTGTGAAAAATGAATGGTACCAAGACCAGACAGTCATATGTTCATTTGGTGGAAATAAAAAAATGATCAGACTTGAATACCAAATCCAAAGTCAACAACAACAGTATCAATACCCAATCTACAACAGGCTGTACAAGGGGGAAACAGGTGCACTAGCATTACGGGTGGGTGGGGTAAAGGCGTGATGGGATGCATGCAGGGAACAGAGGTGGAGGGAAGACAACACTGGTGGTGGGAATGCCTCACATTCTTTGTCACTATGCGCCTTAAATATTATTGTGAGGGGCCCGGGAGATAGCATGGAGGTAAGGCATTTGCCTTTCATGCAAAAGGTCATCGATTCGAATCCCGGTGCCCCATATGGTCCCCCATGCCTGCCAGGAGCAATTTCTGAGCATGGAGCCAGGAGTAACCCCTGAGCACTGCCGGGTGTGACACAAAAACCACACACATACCAGTTCTGCCAGCATCACTTGTTGAAGAGGTTTTCCTTGCTCCACGTAGGATTTCTTGCTCCTTTGTCAAAAATTAGGTACTTTTATGTCTGGGGACAATGTTTGAGAACTCAAGCCTATTCCACTGATCTGAGGGTCTGTCTTTATTCCAATACCATGCTTTTTTGATAGCTATTGCTTTGTAGTACAGTTTAAAGTTGGGGAAAATAATGCCTCCCATTTTCCTTTTCCCTAGGAGTGCTTTAGCTATTCGAGAGTGTTTATTGTTCCAGATGAACTTCATGACTGCTTGATCCACTTCTTTGAAGAATGTCATGGATATCTTTAAGGGGATTGCATTGAATCCGTATAATGCTTTGGGGAGTACTGTCATTTTAATGATGTTAATCCTGCCAATCCATGAGCAGGGTATGTGTTTTCATTTCCGTGTGTCCTCTCTTATTTCTTGGAGTAGGGCTTTATAGTGTTCTTTGTATAGGTCCTTCACGTCTTTGGTCAAGTTGACTCCAAGATATTTGAGTTTGTGTGGCAGTATTGTGAATGGGATTGCCTTTTTGACTTCCTTCTCTTCCCTATCATTATTGGTGTATAAAGAGGCCATTGATATCTGTGTGTTAATTTTGTAGCCTGCCACCTTGCTATATGAGTCTATTGTTTCTAGAAGCTTTTTGGTAGAGTCTTTAGGGTTTTCTAAGTAGAGTATCATGTCATCTACAAGCAATGAGAGCTTTACTTCTTCCTTTCCTATCTGGAATCCCTTGATATCTTTTTCTTGCCTGATCGCTATAGCAAGAACTTCCAGTACTATGTTGAAGAGGAGTGGTGAGAGCGGACAACCTTGTCTTGTACCAGAATTTAGAGGAAAGGCTTTTAGTTTTTCTCCAGTAAGGTTAATATTTGCCATTGGCTTGTGGTAGATGGCTTCAACTAGTATGAGGAAGGTTCCTTCCATTCCCATTTGCTGAGAGTTTTGATCAAGAATGGGTGTTAGACCTTATCAAATGCTTTCTCTGCGTCTATTGATATGATCATGTGATTTTTATTTTTTTTCTTGTTGATGGTGTGTATGATGTTGACAGATTTATGGATGTTAAACCATCCTTGCATTCCTGGGATGAAACCTACTTGGTCATAGTGTATGATCTTCTTGATGATGCATTGGATCCTATTTTCCAGGATTTTGTCAAAGATCTTTGCATCAGTATTCATCAGGGATATTGGTCTGTAATTTTCTTTTTTGGCAGCATCTCTGTTCGGTTTTGGTATCAAGTTGATGTTGGCTTCATAAAAGCTGTTTGGGAGTGTTCCCGTTTTTTCAATTTCATGGAAGAGCCTAGCTAGGATTGGTAGTAGCTCCTCTCGAAAGATTTGAAAAAATTCATTAGGAAATCCATCTGGGCCTGGACTTTTCTTTTTGGGCAGATGTTTGATTACAGTTTCAATTTCCACAGTGGTGATGGGGGTGTTTAAATATTCTACATCCTCCTTACTTAAATTTGGAAAGATATAAGTGTTCAATAAGTTTTTCCATTTCTTCTAGGTTTTCATATTTAGTAGCATACAGTTTCTCAAAGTAGTCTATGATTACTCTTTGGATCTCTGCAGTATCTGTCGTGATCTCCCCCTTTTCATTTCTAATATGGGTTATCAGGTTTCTCTCTTTCTTTGTGAGTTTTGCCAATGGCCTATCAATCTTGTTTTCTTTTTTTTTTTTTTTTTTCAAAGAACCAACTTCTGCTTTCGTTGATCTTTCATATTGTTTTTCGGTTTTCCACTTCATTGAGTTCTGCTCTCAGCTTTGTTATTTCCTTCTGTCTCCCCATTTTTGGTTCCTTCTGTTGGTCATTTTCTAATTTTTTGAGCTGCGTCATTAAGTTATTCAGGTATGCCCCCTCTTCCTTCCTGATGTGTGCTTGTAGAGCTATAAATTTCCTCTCAGGACTGCTTTTGCTGTGTCCCATATATTCTGGCAGTTTGTGTCTTCATTATCATTTGTTTCCAGGAAAGTTTTGATTTCCTTTTCTATTTCATCTCGAACTCACTGGTCGTTCATTAGTAGGGAGTTCAATTTCCAATTGTTAAAGTTTTCTTGTGTGGCTTTGTAGTTCACATCTAATTTCAGAGCTTTATGGTCAGCAAAGGTAACCTGCAAGATTTTTATCCTCTTGATTTTATGGAGGTATGTTTTATGTATCAGCATGTAGTCTAACCTGGAGAATAACCCAGGTACATTGTAGAAGAATGTGTATCCAGGTTTTTGGGATGGAGTGTCCTATATATATCTACTAGTCCTCTTTCTTCCATTACTCTTTTCAGGGATAGTATGTTTTTGTTAGGTTTCAGTCTGGTTAACCTATCAAGTGTTGATAGGGCCCTGTTGAGTTATCCCACAATTATTGTTATTATTGATTTCTACTTTCAGATTTGTCAGTAATTGTATTAGATAATTTGCTGGTCTCTCATTGGGTGCATATATGTTTAATAGTCTGATTTCTTCCTGTTGCACATATCCCTCAATAAGAACATAGTGCCCATCTTTTCCCTTACCACTTTTTTGAGTATAAAGTTGGTGTCATCAGATATTAATATGGCGCCCCCAGCTTTTTTGAGAGTGTTGTTTGCTTGGATGATTTTTCCTCCAGCCTTTGATTTTGAGTTTATGTTTGTTCTGACTATTCAGATGTGTTTCTTGTAGGCAGCAGAAGGTTGGATTCATCTTTTTGACCCATTTTGCCACTCTGTGTCTTTTATTTGGTGAATTTAGTCCATTGACATTGAGGGAGATGATTGTCATAGGATTTAATGTCATCTCTGTAGTTAAGTTTGCTGTGTTTGTTGGTCTCTCTTGTCTTAGAGTAGACCTGTCAGTTTTTCCTTTAAGACTGGTTTATCATCTGTGAAGTTTCTGAGCTCCTCTGAAAATACTGCCATAGTATAGTGTCTTTTCCTGTAACACTGAAACTTGGTCTTTATACTATATCTTACTTTATTCATTGTTGGAGGGAGGTGTAGCTATGTATTCTTCCTTCAAACCTGAACATGAGTTGGACTGGGTGCAGTATTCTCGGTGAAGCATTCATTTCATTCAGTCTTGTCACAATATCCCACCACTGTCTTCTGGCCTTGAGAGTTTCTTGTAACATGTCTACTGTAAGTCTAGGGATGCTCCTTTGAATGTAATTTCCCTTTTTGATCTTGCTGAATTCAGTATTCTATCTTTATCTGTGGGATTTGTCATTGTAACGAGGATGTATCTGGGAGTAATTTTCTTTGGGTCTCTTTTGGCTGGTACTCTTCAGGCATGCAGGGTTTGATTGCATGTAGTCATTAACTCGGGAGTATCTCTTTGATGATGTCTTTGACAGTTGATTCTTCCTGGAGATCTCCTACTTGGGTCTCTGGAACTCCAATGATTCTTATGTTGTTTCTGTTGAGTTTATCAGACTTCTATTTTCATCTGCTTGCATTCCTTGAGTAATTTTTCCATTGCCTGATCGTTTGCCCTAAGGTTCTTTTCCCATTTCTTCTGCTGTGTTGAGTTTTTGTGCATCTCATCTTCCAGTACTCCAATTCTCTCTTCAGCTGCTGTTACCTGCTGTGGAGGGCATCCACTGAGGTTTTCAGTTGAGCTACTGTGTTTTTCAGATCTGCTATTTCAGTTTGGAGTTTTCTGAGTTCTGTCTTTGTGTTCTGTTCAGATCGATTTATGCTTTCTTGGAGTTTTACAAACATCTTCCATATTTCTTTTTTTTTTCTTTTCTTAAAAATTACTTTAGTTAAGCAAAATGGTTACAAAATTGTTTATGATTGAGTTTCAGTCAAACAATATACACCACCCTTTACCAGTGCATATTTCCTGTCACCAAAGTCCCCATTTTTTCTCCTACCCTCCCCATTGCCTACCTCTGGGAGGACATTTGATTTCTCACCTCTCTCTTTCTTCCTCCCCCATTTTTGACACTGTGGTTTGTACTATTGGTGATGAAGGGGTACCAATGTATATCACTTTATCCCCTTTCAGTACCCTGTTTTTGTCTCAAACTACCAGTTCCAGCTGTCTTTGTCATAGTGAATCCTTTTCTACTTTAACTGCAATTTCAGCTTTTAGTTGCGAGCTTCCTGCTAGGGACTAGTCTTCCTGGTTCTCATCTCTATTGTTTCTGGATATTATTTCCATACTGTCTTTTATTTTTCATATATTCCACAAATGGATGTGATTATTCTATATTAATCCTAAAAGAGAACACAACTTTCTTGTACTTTTATCCTGAGAACTCTTTAGAAGTCATAGTTTGAGGGTGCCAGAGAGATAGCACAGTGGTAAGGTGTTTGCCTTGCATGTGGCTGACCCAGGAGGGACCCATTTCGATTCCCAGCATCCCAGGGGTAATTTATGAGTGCAGAACAAGGAATAACCCCTGAGCACCATTGGATGTGACCACAAAGCCAATCAATTAATTAATAAAATAAAGTTTAAAGAAACAGAAGTCATAGCTTGAAAACCACTGATTTTGATCTTGGAAGATATGAGTTATCCTTTTTGTAGCAGTTAGACATTTGAGTGAAAATTATGGAAAGCATATTGATTTTTTTTGTGTGTGTGTGATTTTTTTATTTTAATTATGACAACAAAGATGCAAAGAAAGAGGACAAGGTAAAGGTACAGTGGAAGCACAATCACCCATAAACAGAGTTCTCGGTAGTCCCATTGATGATATTCCAGCCTTGAAATTACAGCCAGAGAGCATTAAGAAAAACAAAGCTGAACCCATGTACAATACAATTACTTTGTCCCTCAAATCCCCAGTTGTGGTACATACTATTTCTTAGTAGCACACAATAAAATCTAAAGACATTAGACTTATGTAACTCCTTAAACATAGAGGGCAAAGTACATTTATCTAGTTCCATGCATATGTATACTAGTTTAAGTTAACCCCAATGTTTTAGTGGATTGTTTTTCTTAAGGATTGGAGTCAAGGGAACATAGCAAAAGATGGTGTTAGAGTGGCATTTGTTTGCATAGGCCCACCAAAATATAAGGGACATGGAAAGAAAAATTATGGCCTAAATACAAGGAGACCCTACGCCTGAAGTTTCCTAGCACAGGACCGACTCTAGGCTCCAGGCAAACTAGTTTGTCCAATCCAAGTCATCGTCAGTAGTGGCAATACACCTCCATACCTCACATAGTCTCTGTTATTGGTATGCTTCTGTAGTAAAGATCCTGGGGTCTGCTTATCCCATATTGCAGTCAGGATGGTACAGAGCATCCTTTTGTTTCACCTCACACTGAAGGGGCAATAGAGAGAACCAGGTCCTGTAGGGCAGGTCATTGTTGTTGTCAAGTCTTCTTAGTGTTACCGGAAGTTTCTTTTTAGGAGATCGATGTCAGACCTTTGGTAGTGTCTTTCCTGGTAGAGGATTGCTTCCAGATGTTCCTATAGAAGACCTTGGATGTTTCGTAGATAGCTTGTCTAGTTATGGTGTGAATGGAGGATGCCCATTTTTCTGAGGCCTGTGCCAGGTCATTATATCAATGTTCAGGGTGTAAGGTACATTGTAATGAGATTTGTGTGTTCCTACCTCTATTAGATAAGAACTTATCTGTATGTATACTGTTTTCCCATTTTAATGTGTCTATGCAAACAAGGATCAATGCCATTTATCGTTATTGGGGCATCTGGAGGCAATAGGAACAAGACCAGCAATCTCCATGACATTGTTCAATCATAGGCATTAAATTGAGGGACATTTCCACCAACATCCTTACTGAACAGCTTAAAAAGAAAAAACAAGATGAAAAGTGGAAAGAAACATCATGGCAAAAGAATATATATAGAGAGTTATAGCTGTTAAAGAAAGTAAACATAAATATACAGAAGATATATGTGTTCAATATGTGTTTAATTTATGTCCTTCAAAATAGTTCTAGGATTGTTAGATCCACTGTATGTCTTTGGCCTGAGATTAGAACTGTGTGTTACTGAAGTTCAGAAGGGTAAATCTGGGGTAGTGATGGTTGGGAGGACTATAGGTTCGCGCAGGAACCCACCTGGGGATCCGGAGGAAAGAGGAAGAGGGGGATCGGGTGGCCCAGGTCCGAGAGCGCCCCCACCCTAGGCCGGGCCAAGAGGCCTCTGGCACGTACAAAGGTCTGTCTGCCAGAGGCCAGCCCGTGCCGGCTGAGATTCCTGCTCCAGGAAGGGAGGAAGGAGCTCCCAGGCCCTAGGAACAGGAGGCCATCTTCCATATTTCTATTTTAAGTTCCTTATCTGAGAGGTTAATCAGATGGTTGTAATTTTTAAGGTCATCCAAGTTACCGTCTTCATTCTCTGTGCATGGTGTTTGCCTGCGAGTTTTCCCATTGTCACGCTTAGTAGTGTGGTTTTTCCTGTGTGTTGTGATAGGTTTATTGGTTAGAAAGAGTGCGCAGCCGCTTCTGGGGCTCTGGTGACAGTTTTTTGGGGTTCACCTCCCAGGGCTCTGAGGAGAGCTTCAAGAGTTCGGAAAAGACAGAGAAGCACAGGACAGAGCTCCCTTGGGGTCCTCAGTTTCCTCAGAAGAAGCACAGCAGGGCGAAGTCTTCACAGGTAGGGCAATCAGCACCCCCACCTGGCAACCCCCACAGGCAGCCAGTTC
>PVKC010030976.1:0-14637 GCA_004027635.1 Crocidura indochinensis
TTTTTTTTTTGGTCACACCCGGCAGTGCTCAGGGGTTACTCCTGGCTCCATGCTCAGAAATTGCTCCTGGCAGGCACGGGGGACCATATGGGGCACCAGGATTCGAACCTTTTGCATGAAAGGCAAACACCTTACCTCCATGCTATCTCCCGGGCCCCATTTTTTAGGATTTTGGGCCACGCCCCATGACGTTTAGGGGCTACTTCTGGCTATGCGCTCAGAAATCGCTCCTGGCTTGGGGGACCATATGGGACGCCGGAGGATCGAACTGCAGTCCATCCTAGGCTAGCGCAGGCAAGGCAGATGCCTTACCCCTTGTGCTACCACTACACCCCTAGAAACTATAGAAATTTAAATTTATGAAGCAACAGTACTAATTCTTCTTTTGATCAAGAATGTTCCTATTCGGCTAGGGCTTAGTGAAATAGACACTTCACTAAGTCTGGTATGAATACAAATTTATTTAACATTTTCAAAGACAATTTTCTGGTACAAATCTGGTACCTTTGTCATTTACAAATATTTAATATCATCATAATTTCTTTCATTTACAACATTTTATAATGGAAGTAAACTACATGTACAAAAATAATAAATGGCAAATAAATCATGGACTAATCATAGTTATGTGATTCTGACAATGTCCAGAAGTCATTAAGTAAAATATGACTTTTGAGTGACCTCAATTTTGTTCCCCCAAATATTTATATATATGCATATATATATATAGTAAGATAAAAATATTTTGGGTGTATAAGAATACTTAGCTAAAATCATTAGCAATAATCTCTGTGCAGAAGAATAATATTTGCTATTTCTATCTTACTATGCTATCCAAATATTTTATAATGTCTATTCAGCTGGGAAAATAGAAAAGCATAAGAGATATCGAAAAGAAGCATGCAACATTTTGCAGTGCAATATTTTTGCATTTCAATAATTTATAATATTTTAAAATCAGTTTAAACTGGTTTAAAGTACTGTAATATAATGAAAGTCCTGTGTTGAACAATATCTACCTCTTTTGTCTTTTATTTAATTTAACCAACAGGAATTATATCTGTTTTTTTCCTTCATGTATAAATCTCATAGATCTGCAACTTTCCTTCTACTAAACAAAAGTGAGTAAAGGTTAATGAATGTATTTTCTCAATTTTTGTAAAAATTGAGCTGTCAATTATAGCTGAGGAAGTAGTTGTTAGCAAGCTCAGTTATAAAACATTACTGATGCAGTGTTGTAATTACAGAGTACCCTTGTCCTGGGAAAAAATCCCCAGGCCCTTCCCAGGGTCAGAGTAAAATTATAAAGGGTAATTGTCCCCATAGACTGAGAAGATATGGCTTACTTGAAGTGATTAAAAAATATGTATTGATTACTTATTTTACCACATATTCCAGCATTTTTATATAAACCTAAGAATAAAGGAAAAAAGAAAGGCTGCAGACAGGGCCCAAGTGGTCTTGGATGCATTGGCGGGGAAACAAATAAGAACAGAACTAAATATCAAAGCCGAAGTCAACTATAACAGAATCAAGGGACCTAAACTTTAACAATCTAAACTGAAAGGGGCCTGTTAAACTGATAGGCTAGGGGCCAAAAGGTGATGGTATAGGATGCCTCTGAGTCCATTAGTTGACATTGGTGGTGGGAAGGGCCCTGACTCATTGTATATCTGAAACTCAACTATGAAGGACTCTGTAGATCACAAGTGTTTCAATACAATAAAATTAACATATATATGTTTCAGCTTAATCATTCTGAAAGTTTTACAGTGATACTCTACTATAATTTAAAAATGCATATCCTGGGTCTGGAGCGGTGGCACAGATCATTTGTCTTTTCATGCACTAGCTTAGACGGACTGTGGTTTGATTCCCCCAGCATCCCATACGGTTCCCCATGCCAGAAATGATTTCTGAGCACATAGCCAGGAGTAACCCCTGAGCATCACTGGTGTAGCCCAAAAATCAAAAAAAATATTGTATATTCCTAATGACTAGTGATGTTGAATATCTTTTCCTCTCTTTAGTGGATGTTTAGCTATATTTTGTGGTGTTTGTTTTTATAACTTTAGTTACATTTTTGTTGTTTTGTTTTGTGTTGTTGTTTTGTTTTGGGTCACTCAGGACTTACTCCTGGCTCTATACTCAGAAATGACTTCTGGCAGGGCTGGGGTACCATATGGGATGCCAGAGATCAAACCTGGGATTACGTGCAAGGCAAAAGCCCTATCCACTGTGCTATCATTCTAGCCCCAAGTTTTGGTTAATTTTTACAAATATAGTCATCTTCTACTTATTTGAAATTTTCTTTGCACATTCTCTTGGGTATTTTGTGAGATCTATAATAAAAATATGTTCCTCTTGCTTTTATCCCCCACTTTCAATGACAAAAAATTTTTTAATAGATCAATTTAACTAATTTTAATGAAATCAATATATCCATCTTTTTTGTTTTGTTTTGGAGGTCACCCTCGGTAGTACTCAAGGGTTACTCCTGGTTCTGTACTCAGGAATCACTTCTGGCAGGCTAGAAGGTCCATACAGAATGGTGGTGATTTAACCAGAATTGGCTTCATGAAAGGCAAATGCTCTATTCACTGTACTAGCATTCTGGCTCCAAATAGATGCATCTTTTTTTTTTTAATGCTTTGTGTTTTTCATTTCCTTTAAGAAATCTTTGCTAGTCTATTGTATATGGCTAACTTACTTTTATCACAGACTCTTATATCATGCCCCAAGCTAATCAATCAGTGGTGATCTTTTCCCTAAATACCACCAGATATGGTCCAAAACAAACAGATAAAAATGTCTGTTGTTATGTTTTTCTTCCTTTTCCCTCTCTGCTTTTAAACTGATAGATATAGCCTCTAAAAGGACTCCTCTCATTTTTTGCTTGTTCTATTTTTGCTCCATTTTATTTTATTATTTTTTTTCTCTTTACTTCAGACAGAACCACACAACTTGAACCATCTTGTTCCGCTTCACAAATGGAGGGGGAAATAATGGAGGGTACCAAGACCAAACAGTCGCATGAACATTAAGTAGAAATAAAAAAAGGTTCAAACTTAAGCACCAAATCCAAAGCCAACGACAACAGAATCAATACCCAATTCACAATGTACTAGACACAGAGAGGACCACCTATACTAACAGCCTGAGGGGGATATGGGATGCATGCTGGGAACATGGATGGAGGAAGGACAATATTGGTGGTGTGAACGCCCCTAATTCCCTATCACTATGTACCTAAAATATTACTGTGAAAGATTTGTAATCCACTTTGATTAAAAGAAAAAAAGAGAAGAAGAAAGAAAGTCAGACAAGACTAAAAAAATAAAGTAAATAAAAGAGAAAAGCACCAAACCTTTATGTCATTTCCCTGAAAACACAGAGAATTGTACCTTGGTCTCAATGAACTAGGATTCTAGTCAAATCTGAATTTTAAAATTCTGAAGTTCTTCAAGTTCAGAAACTTGAAATAGAAAAATTGTGAGAACCCAGCCTGTGCAAAGAGAAATAAAGAGTGACATTATCATGACATTGAAAAAAATAATCTGACGGGAGCCAGATCCCTGCTCTGTGGGTTTGCAACACAGGCCATCTTGAATTGACAAGCAGCTGCCTTGAACAGGCCCGCCCAGAAGAGCTCTTGACAGCACATCAACAGAAATGATCTGACCCTACCCAAGAAGGGTGGAGCCAGAGGAATACAGATGTAAAGATCCTCAACAAAATCCTAGCAAATAGGATCCAACACCTCATGAAGAAGATCGCATGCCATGACTAAGTAGGTTTCATTCCAGGGATGCAAGGACGGTTTAACAAATGTAAATCAATCGACAATACATCATATCAACAAAAGAAAAATAAGAGCCCTAATCAAATCAGTATAAACAGAGAAAACATTTGATAAGGTCCAACACCCATTCATTATACAACTCAATAAGATGGGAAAAGAAAGAACTTATCTCAATATAGTCAAGGCCATTTACCACAAGCCCATAGAAATATAGTTAATGGAAACAAACTAAAAGCTTTCCTTCTAAAATATGGTACAATACAAGGCTGCCCTTCTCACTACTCCTTTTTAACATAGTACTGGAAGTACTTGCCATATCAATTAGGTAAGAAAAAGATATCAAGGGCATCCAGATAGGAAAGGAAGAAGTCAAGCTCTCACTGTTTTTTTGTTTTTGTTTTTTTGGGTCACATCCAGAAATGCTCAGGAATTACTCCTGGCTTTACGCTCAGAAATCACTCCTGGCAGGCTCGGGGGTGGGTGGGCGGGGAGGGCATATAGGATGCCGGGACTCAAACTACCATCCGTTTGCATGCAAGGCAAGTGCCCTACTTCCATGCTATCTCTCCAGCCCCGTTCTTACTGTTTGGAGATGACACATACTGTATTTAGAAAACCCTAAAGACTCTATCAAAAAGCTTCTAGAAATAATAGATTCCTATATCAAAGAGGCAGGCTACAAAATTAACACACAAAATCAATGACCTTCTTATATACAAATAGGAATAGAGAAGAAATGGACCTTACAAAAACAACCCCAGGGGCCAGAGTTGTGGCACAAGCAGTTAGGCATCTGCCTTGCCCGTGCTAGCCTAGGACGAACATCGGTTTGATCCCCTGCCATCCCATATGGTGCCCCAAGCCAGAAATCTCTGAGGGCTTAGCCAGGAGTAACCCCTGAGCATCAACTGATGCAGCCCCAAAACCAAACCAAACAAAAACAAAAAACAATCCCATTCACATCAGTGCCACAGAAACTCAAATACCTTGAAGTCAACTTAACTAAAGAGGTTTATAAAATTAACTTTTAGGAAAGAAATAAATAGCTAAAATGGTGCTAGGGTCATTGAAACATCTACCTTAGTTCTTTAACTTAAAAATAAACCCAGAAATTTTGATTCTGTTTAAGTTATAATAACAAAATATTGCTTGATGAAAAATCAGAAGTTATTTTTTTAACAATCCTAAGGTGGACAAGCCCCAAATTAGGGTGAGAGGATTGAGGGATAAACAATTAAAAAATAAAAATACCAGCAAAAATGCCTGACTTCAAGTTACTCATAATCCTCGCTAATATTAAATATGATCTTTTTTATTTTAAGAGGTTTTCTTTATGGATGAAATAATCTTCTTTATAGAAAATATTTCTATATGGGACATAATTTCCTAACCCATTTGATGTTTAAAATATTCTTTAAGGGACTAGAGAAATAGCACAACAGGTATGGGCTCTTGCATTGCATATGGCTGACTTGGGTTCAATCCCTGACATCCCATTTGGTACCCCCATCACTGGCAGGAATGATTTCTGAGTGCAGACTTATGAGTAACTCCTAAACATTGCAAGTGTGGTCAAAAAAATCAGCACAAACAAAAATCTCTCAATTGTCATGACAAAGAGGGACAAGTCTGTAAGTATTGCTCTACAGTTTTTCAACTTGTCATTCAGTCTGATGCCTTAATCCTTTGTCCATTCATTTTTTATTTTCCATTTAAAATTTTCTGTTACCTCTCTTTAGTATTTGGTGGAAAAGCATTATTGTTTTTGATATCCCCATTTACGGTTGTGGGAGTTCGACCCACTAGTTTGCAAACCAGTCTCTGTCACTTAATAGTTTTCATCTGTATCCACTCTGCCTCAGATTCACCACCTGTCAAATGGAGAAATTGTTGCTTTGAGTAATTTAAGTCAATTAATTAAATTATTAAATTCAGTAATCAAGTTAAATATTATATATGAAGTATTGAAGTAATAACTGAGTAAATTAAATGATAAATTGAAATTTTTTTTTCTTTCTCTTTTTTTTTTTTTTTTTTTTTTTGGTTTTTTTGGGTCACACCCGGCAGTGCTCAGGGGTTACTCCTGGCTCCATGCTCAGAAATTGCTCCCGGCAGGCACGGGGGACCATATGGGGCACCGGGATTTGAACCAATGACCTTTTGCATGAAAGGCAAACGCCTTACCTCCATGCTATCTCCCGGGCCCCGATAAATTGAAATTTTATAATAATCAGTGGTGGTAGAATTGAACTATTATTCAGTTCTTCCATTTAACTCATTCAGTTATTTCTCCATTTGACTATATCTTCTGAAAATAGACTTCTCTTTTGTTTGTTTGTTTGTTTGTTTGTTTGCTTTTTGGCCATATTCGGCAGTGCTCATAGCTTCCTCTTGGCTCTGTGCTTAGGTATCACTCCTGGTGGTTAGTGCTCTGAGCCAGGGACGGAACCAGGATCAGCTGCATGGAAGGATAAGCTCCTTATCCATGGTACTCTCTAGTTCCAATTTTTAGAATATTTATAAAATAATTTAAGTAAAAAATTTTTTGTCATATGCTAATCTTTTATTTTTATTTATTTTTGGTTTTTGGGTCACACCCAGCAGCGCTCAAGTGTTACTCCTGCTCTATACTCAGAAATCGGTCCTGGCAGGCTCGGGGGACCATATGGGATGCTGGGATTCGAACCACTGTCCTTCTGCATGCAAGGCAAATGCCTTACCTCCATGCTATCTCTCTGGCCCCAGGTAAAATGTTTATTGAATACATACATCTGACTAAATAATTCTGAGTAGTTAATTTATTGATGTTTGATTCAGCAATGGCCTCATGTGGCTCTAAAGACTGAACCCATTTCTAGCCCCATGAACTATCTCTGTCTCTGGCCCACAGTTAATTAACTTAGAAGTTAAAATTGCTCTATATTATAATTTAATATTTTCATTATATTTTTCTATATAATGACTATGTAATCATTGAACTAAATGATTCTAATTTGAGTTCCTATCCCTGAGATTCCTTCTATCTTAAAAATTTTATAAACCAGTAACATAAAAATCATGCCCAATTAAGTAGTGAATTCTATCTTCTTAAATCTCAAATTGTTTGTCTACATATTTGTCTTCTTTTTCCAGACCATTGTCTCTATCTGATTGGATATTGACCAAGTGATTGATAGTTGTACAAAACACTTCAGGGCAGTTCTTTAGGAAGGACTGGCAAGCTATATAAATTTCTTGATCACATTTAAATACCCCTCAGCAATCTCCATTAATCTTGAGTACCCCAAGCTGTTTCCCATAGACTCTCCAAATTATTTTAAAGCACTAACTATGTTCTGTGTAAGAATGAGTTTACCCACAAAGAAAATATGGTTCAAGCAATTTCTGAGCATGGAGCCAGGAGTAACCCCTGAGCACTGCCGGGTGTGACCCAAAAACCAAAAAAAAAAAAAAAAAAAAAAAAAAAAAAAAAAAAAAAAAAAAAAAAAAAAAAAAAAAAAAAAAAAAAAAGAATATGGTTCACTACTTTTTAATAGATGTTAATAAAGAATAAACTATATCCTATAAATGCATTTATGACATCAGCCCACCATTATGTCTAGTTAATTTTAAAGATATAGCAAATGCCCTAGTAAAAGATCATAGTATTTTATTCAGAAACTAAATATAATATTCACAAAGCAAATTGTCATTTAAATTTATTGTTTATTGCTCTTTCTACATTTAAAAATATTGGATTTAGTGATTTTTTTCCCAATATTTTTTAGCACCAACTCAGAGGTCCTTATCATTTTTTTCTCACCAACACATTGCAACTACACAATGTTTTCTTTCTTTTTTTTTGGGGGGGGGGGGTCACACCCGGCAGTGCTCAGGGGTTACTCCTGGTTCCATGCTCAGAAATTGCTCCTGGCAGGCACGGGGGACCATATGGGGCACCGGGATTCGAACCGATGACCTTTTGCATGAAAGGCAAACACCTTACCTCCATGCTATCTCCCAGGAGCCCCAACATTTTCTAATCGTTTCTGTGTGTGAGTACTTGTATGATGTAAATGTGTGTGTATGTACATATGCATACATTTAAGTCTCCATGTAAAAATAAAAACATTGCCTATCGTAGAAGACCAACTCAGCTGGGTTTAATTATTTAAATTTAGATTTCTCCATTTAAAATTAAATTCAAATAGTTTTAAGGTGAAATGGGGATATAGACAAAGCAGAATAATGGAAATAAGGCAAAAATTATATAGGGAGTAGCCCCTAGCATTAGCTCTTTTAAACTGTGAAGTGATATCCCAAGAGAATCCGAGGAAGCTCGATCACTTGAATCATTTCAAATTGGACTGGACTGAGCTCCGGAGAATATGCCATTGGGAGTCATCATGCTTCGACAGAGAAAGACTGAGAGATCTTTTCCAATTCTAATTGCCATGATCCTGTGTAATTCAATTTGAATTGGCCTTGCTATTGTAATTCACAAAGATCCTATTTTTACTAACTCTTTTTCATAATCCTGCTTCTGATACCACTACTTTATAAGGAAAATGAAACCCTTGAGCTTGGTTTCCAAGTATTCATTGAATTACACTCCTTATTCCCCCTGGTTTTTTTTTTTTCCCTGCAGACAGACTATTTTGCAGACTCAGGCTCTGCACTCCTGGCTGGGCAGACAGTGATTATCATCACCTCCTGCTTTTATGCATTAGAGCTAGGCGTTAGCAGGTAAGGGTGAGGGCTGACAAAGAGGTTTTCAAAACTGGTCAGCATAAATGCTTCCAGGAGGCCAATTCCAGATAATCTATTGAAATGTGGATCAGAAATATTGCCAGCCAGGGCTGAATAACTCTATCTATTGTATTTAAGTGCAAGCAATAGAATGCTTTCTTGGGTGAAAATAACAAAAGTCATAACGGGGAAGAATTGTCTGTTCACATCATTTGGGGGTTAATTTTGCAAAATGGTTGCCATTCTGTCTGGGTCTAGTGTCTGTCTCAGCCACTTTATTTGTTTTGAGATGCTTCGAGGTTAAGGTCCCTGGAGACTTGAGTCCAGGAGGCCTTCTGGTTTCCAGGAGCCAATTTGCAAGAAGATCAAAGAAGTCTAGAATCCCAGGAGCCCTGGGTAAACTTTGGAATTTACAGGTGTGCCTCATTTTACATTGCAAATCTATATCTGAAATGAATTGAAAGGTAAATGTTCAAGAATTGAATTTTAATAACCCATTAATAGTTTCAATTGGTAGTGACCCCTGGTCATTTAATAAAAATTGAAGTAGATCCTTAATGTGAACTATTTAAAAAGCTAAGAATGCTTTTGTGACTTAAGTGTCTTACACCTTAAGAAAAATTTTCTTTCTTACATATATAATGTTCCGAAAATTTGGTATCAAATTTGCAAACATTCCCCAAGCATTCATTATAATGCCTCAAAATTCCAGCAGTAATAATTTAAGTTAATAGTAATGAATCCCATTTCCCTGTAGTGATGAATCCCAATTCCCTATAGTAGAGGGAATTATTATTTTATACAATATATTATTATTAAAATATTAGCAACATAATCTAAGTGCATGAGTATGTAAACAATAGTGAATATTCTATACCACCAGCTAAAATTCTTTGTACTCTGATCAATTCATGTGTTTATAAGGTAGAACTTAAAACATAAAATATTTAATTAAAAAAAACAAGACTTTGGGCTAGAGAGATAGCACAGTGGGTAGGACGTTTGCCTTGCACACAGCTGACCTGGGTTATTAAACCCATATGATTGTCGAACCCAGCATCCTATATGGTCCCCCAAGTCTACTAGGAGCTATTTCTGAAGGTAGAGCAAGGAGTAACCCCTGAGCACCACTGGGCGTGACCAAAAACCAAAACCAAAACAAAAGGACCTAAGAATGATACCATGTATGAACATTTTTAGATACGCTCACAAAAACTATTTGTTACCAGGAATATTTCATATACATGTGACTTAATATATATCACTACAGGGTATTTCCATTGTACATTAACACTAATTCTTTATTTGGAAGTATTTGAAATATACATAAAATGCTAGAGTAATAAAACAATATTTTACTACCTACCACTCAGATTTTTTTAAATAACATTTTTCCTATTTTGTTTTAAAAAATAAAAATAGAGGCTTATGCATTAAAAGAAATAAAACATTGGGGTGAGGGGAAAGAAGTAAAGCATTTAAACTTTACCATAGTATTACTTACTTTTTTCTTCTCCAAAATAGCTTCTCTCCAGAATCAGGAATGTATTTTGCCTATCAACTGCCTATATTTTCACACTTGTATATGAAAAAAGCCTGATGCCAAGTATTTTTTTTTCTGAGCTCTGACATGATGATACCTGACATGGTATCATCCTTAAGTCTTGCTTTTTTATATTAAATATTTTATTTTAAGTTATACCTTATAAACACATGTAGATCAAAGTATAAAAAAATTGTAGGGGCCAGAGAAATAGCACAGTGGTATGACATTTGCCTTGTACACAGTCAACCCTGAAAGGACCCAGGTTTGATCCCTGGCATTCCATATGGTCCTCAGAGCCTACCAGGAGTGATTTCTGAGCATGGAGCAAGGAGTAACCCCTGAGCACCACTGGTGTTGCCCCAAAACAAAACAAAGAAAGAATTTTAGCTGTGGTATAGAATACTCACCTATTGTTTACATACTCTTATGCCTAGATTATGTTCCTAATATTTAATAATAGTATGTAGTATAAAATAATAATTCCCGCTATTAAAGACTATGCAGCACATCTCATTTACAGAGATCAAGTTTCTTTAAAGAACTATAGTTTCTGAGTCTATAACACACTCACCTTTAGATTCTAGGAGATTGTGCCCTAAACTATAATCTCGCCTAAATGATGTTGACAAATTAATCTTTGCCTTTTTTGAGCTTCACTTTCTGACTGGAAAAATTCCTTCCCTTTTAAACTAGTAAAAAGATATTCGCTATTTTCACATTTATGTCTTGGTTCATCTGGACTTTATTTTGTAGTATAATGTAAGGAAGGAATTTATTTTCATCAGGAGAGTAAAATTACTTGCAATGGAGACAGGTGATGTTTTGTTTTGTTTTGATCTTGGAGAGTCACTTTCAAAAGCTGCTCAGGTGCTCCTAGGGCCTCCAGAAAGAGTTCACCGATCAGGCTGGCAGTTTAGCACCATGGTCTAATGATCTGGTGATACTCCAAGCACCCCACCAAGATGTTCTCAGAAGCTTCCAGGTAACATCAGGTGATGTTCAAGATGCCATGATATACAAGGATATACCCTGAGCATGCACAATATCCCCTGTACTGTCTCTTTGGCCCCAGGCCTGCAGATTTTTTAAGGTCACTTTTGCATACACCAACATCTATACTAAGACTCAATATTTCCATTCTCAGATGTGTTGACTTTCTGCTAACATTATTTTGATAGCTATAGTGATATCACTAAAGTATGCTTTCTAATAAAACAGTTCCTTCTTATTTTTCTTTTTCAAGTTTGTCTCCTTTGATTTTTATGCTCTTATGTGAATTTGAGAATCCCTGTTTAGTATATCTTTAATATGACAAATTGTTCATTAGAATATGTACACTTTTGGGGAGGCACTCTAGGTGGCTCTCAGGGGTTACTCCTGACTATGCGCTCAGAAGTCACTCCTGGCTTGGGGGACCATATGGTGTGGTGTGGAAACCAAAAATAGACAAGCAAACAAAGGTGAGCTTCTCCTATTCCCATTCTTCTGCCTTTTGATTTCCATCATTTTTTTTTATTTCATTGTTTCCTCTCAAGTTTCATATCTATTTCTAAACCAAGTTTACAGATTCAATCCTTCTTGTTCTGCTGTAATATTTTGTAAATCTGTCTGCTTCTATTCAATCAAATTTTATAAAGAACTTTTAGAGCAATTCTTACCCTGTAAGAATTTTATCATGCCACCTTCTGTGAGATGAAGGGAGGTGTGTCAAAGTGGTGTTTGGTAAGCCTTTGGGACCACAGCAGCAATTCTTGAACAAATGGGTCTCCAGGGTTGCACCCTTCATGCTCAAGGTACCTCACTGTCCCCAGAATCCAACACTGTACTCTCCCATGAACCCTAACATGCCACTTTATTCCCTCAAACTATTATTCTTATTTGCTTGCATGGTTACCTCCAAGATCACACTCAGCAAGCTGAAAAGGCTTGAGTTAGATGATTGACTCTCCCCAAGAAAGAAAGTAGAACTCTGCTAATCTAGAGTCGTCTGGTCCCTGAAACAAATCTTTATCTCTCTTATGCACTCCACCAAATATTCTAACATCTCCAAAATGATATTGGCACTGTATTGATGTTTCCTTTAAATAAAAACCCCAAAGAAACCAGATTTTGCTAGTGTTTTTTTCCAAATGTTCTTGTTCTTTCCCATTGCTCAAGAAACACAAGTTTTGATCTAAAATCTAGTCTCTACTTTCAATTGGATTACGTTTCACCTTCATGGAAATGGGCACTTGGGGGCCTATTAATTGCTGTTGCTATTAATAATGAAAACAGCTCTTGATGTGTTCTTAAAATGAATCAGACTTCTGAAAATATGGTCTCACTTCGCTTCTCTCCCACAGAATTGGGATTTGAAGTCCAGAGAGGTAAGCGACTTGTCCACTGCTCTACAACCAGAAGAACCTAAGGCTCCTGAGTGAGTTTACACATCCTCTATGCTTCTAAACCCTACTTACTGGATACTTTCAGCGGTAGACTACTCTTCTATTTTTGTTTGGTTTTGGTTGGGGAGGAGGTCGAGATACATGCAGCAGCACTCAGCAGTTTCTCTTAGCTCTGAATTTAGGAATTACTCTTGTAGATGCTCGGTGGACCATATGGAGTGCAAACCTGTCTCGACTGATGCAAGGCAAGCACCTGATCTTTTGTACTATCTCACTTCAGTCAAAGATTATTCTTGAATGTTCATTGTGCTTACTCTTATTTTTTTGATACATTCTTCCTTTTTTATAATTTTTATTGTGACCAATGTGAATTGCAGGTCTTTTATATTATATTTAAGGTGCACAAATATACAGTGACAGTGAATTAGGGCCATTCCCACCACCAGTGTTGTCCTCTCTCCACCCTTTTTCCCAGCATGCATCTGATACCTCACTCCTTTCCCCTTTGGACTGTTAGCCCAGGTCCCCTTTGTGATACATTCTTGTTTTTACTTTTTCTTTATTTTCTTCAGTTTCAGAGAGAAAACCCAGGACTTCAAGTAGGTTTGAGTCATACCTGCTCCTTTGAAAAGATTCCTATGTTCTGTCAAAAAAACTGATGGTCTAGGAGACTAAGTATCCTCCAAATAGATGATCAGCTAAGACAATCTTAAGGTGACACTGTTCCTGAAAGCAGCCAGCCTGAGAACATGACTTGTTTGGTATTCTATAGATAAATCCAAGAAAACATTTTCTGATTCATCATTTACAGCCCTCTTCCACATATCATATGCTGTTAAAAGGAACAGACATTACCTGCTGTGGGATATACACTATCAACAATTATGAATGTATTCCTCCAAACATGATTTTGTGAAAGAAACCACAAAAGCAGGCACAATTACTAAAATAAATATATTTATATGTATTATATAATTACAAATTACATGCAAATATTATATATAACTCAACATGAGGTCCACTGAACATAAAGTTAAAATAGAACTTTTCAGGGATTTGGATGTGTGTACCCATTTGTAAGTTTAACATGGATAGAAGCCTTGTGTCCATGTTATCTTGAGGAATCATCTTCAAAGACCTAGTTAAATGAGTTTTAGAGATTTTATCAGTGTTAGATTTTTAGAATGTAGCATAGAAGGTAGAGTTTTTGCCTTGCATATGTTTGACCTGAGGTTAGATTCCCCGGCATCTCATATGGTCCCCCAAGCCTACCAGGAGTAATTTCTGAGCACAGAGACAGGAGTAACTCCTGACCATCACCGTATGTGGCCAAAAAAAATTTTACAAAGCATTTAAAAAAATACTTTTATGTGGCTAGATAGCACAGAGTTTAAGGAATTTATCATGTCGTGGCTAACCCCAGGTTTGATGCCTGATCACCTAAAGGTGATGTATGAGCACCTAAAGGAGTGATGCCCCAGCACAGTGCTAGAAGTCCTCTGTACCACTTACTAAGTCCCCCAAAGAATCAGATAAATGCTGATAAGCTATATATTTTTATATACATTATTTTTTTTATTTTAACACATTAATCACATATATAATTGTGTTTGGGTTTCAGTCATGTAAAGAGCACCACCCATCACCAGTGCAAGGTTCCCATCACCATTGTCCAAAATCTCCCACCTCCCACTCCCACCCCCCGCCTATACTATGGACAGGACTCCATTTCACTCATACATTCTCATTATTAGGACAGTTCAAAATGTAGTTATTTCTCTAACTAAACTCATCACTCTGTGGTGAGCTTCATGAGGTGAGCTGGAACTTCCAGCTCTTTTCTCTTTTGTGTCTGAAAATTATTTTTATTGCAAGAATGTCTTTCATTTTTCTTAAAACCCATAGATGAGTGATACCATTCTGCGTTTTTCTCTCTCTCTCTCTGACTTATTTCACTCAGCATGATGGATTCCATGTACATCCATGTGTAGGAAAATTTCATGACTTCATCTCTTCTGACAGCTGCATAGTATTCCATTGTGTATATGTACCACAGTTTCTTTAGCCATTCGTCTGTTGAAGGACATCTAGATTGTTTCCAGAGTCTTGCTATGGTAAATAGTGCTGCAATGAATATAGGTGTAAGGAAGGGGTTTTTGTATTGTATTTTTGTGTTC